>JBBPJW010000069.1:0-51676 GCA_038088935.1 Pulveroboletus aff. viridisquamosus
TCGCCAAATATTAGACTGTATAGCGGATGCCGCATAATTTCGTTCGGTAATCCCGCGAGTAGCTTCCCGTTGACCAAAAGTGACCCATTGAGCAAGTTAAGATGCACCGTTTGCGAACACTGGTCAATCGCTGGTGCAGTCGTACACGACAACCAGCGTGAATTCGGACTCTGCAGTGGGGTCCACTTCGAACCTGGACGGTAGTGGGGCCAAACTCTTCTAACTGCGAGGTTAATTCCTTGATCACTGAGGTCGGCTTGGATAGTGTCCCTCACGACAGTCTCAAGAGCCAGAGAGACGCGGCGATCTCGATCAAGGAGTAATTGCGAATATGCAGGGAGGCGAGAGACCTTGGCAGGCGCGTGGTTGTGGATCAATATAGCGGAGGAAAGTAGAACATCGATGTCTTGTGCTTCCTGAAGGAGAGTTCGGACCACCGAAAAGTGAACGTCAAACGTGGTTCGACAAATGGCAGCTACGTCTCGTAAATACCCACGCAACGCTTCGTCTCCAGGTGCACTCGCCATCTTAGCTGCTAGCTCCAGCACCCAAGAAAATACCTTGCCACGTGCGGTACGAAGAAGTCCAAGCGCTCTCTGTTTGACAGATTCATCACAGGTGGACGCCAGTAGACGACGAATCAGGAGGGAGATGGTATCCACTGTCACTGCTTCTAGCCAATTTGCTTCGACATCCCGCAGGAGGCTCTCCAGCTCATTTAGAAGTGTGTTGCAAAAGGAGATTTGTTCAATCTCCTGGTGCCACGTCCACACATTATCTGCAAGCGGTCCAACTTGAGAAGCCGCTTGAGCCAACAGAAAATGGACCTCGTGACGATGGAAGCTCAGAGATCGACCTCGCATTTCTCGCAAGATATTGAGCCATTGAAGTGAGCCGCCACTGCGCAGATGTCCGAACGCCATAAATTCATGAATCGAAACGTTCTCGTGGCAGTCGATTTGGTTTGCCAAAACCTCGTTCGATGTGTGGGAGGTGGCTTCAACATATTTCTGCAAGTTCTGGTATGACCTGCTCCGAAGCTGAAACGTGCAGTGCCTGTTGATGTCGGTACATCTCAATGTCTCCGAGACATGAACGTTGTCATAGCTATCAAAATTATAGAGCGTCAACCCATTGTCGACAAGAACCCATTCCTGCGAAGTCGGAATGGATGTTTGACTATGTGCGACAACGAACTCGGAAATGAGGGTGATCCGCGATCTCGGATGTTGATTAAGGTAGGGTCGAAGTGCCGTGTATCCGCTGAGCTGGATATACGGATATTTTTTCTTACCGAGTGGGGAACTTGAGAGATCAGCCAAGAGATGGAATGTAGCAGTGCGCCACATGTTGAAGGAGACCGGACAGTCCAATTCAAACACAACAGTCTCGGCATGGAATTGCTTAGCTGGCAACGCCCGCTCGCGAGTAGATGTCCCCATCTCTCTAAGTCGTCCTTCAGTAATTGACTCTCTCCAGTAGTCGTGCTGATCAGCATGACCAGCGCCCGCTCGCTCGAGTCCAGCAACCTCTTCACGGACTTTGCGCCGCTCTACCTCCTCGATTTGAGCCATGAGACATTGAAGGTGTGAAGAGCCCCTGTAGAAACGGACGGCAAAACAGTTTGCGGCAATGCTCGGAGAAAAAACCGACCATCCATTGTGTGACTGGGAGTGGCGATAAGAGAGGTATTGATACGCGCAGCGAAGACGATGAAGACTCCTAGTTTTGCAAATTAACAGGTCTTCCAGCAGACTTAGGGGAACCTCCGGGGAATACTCTGCGAGCATGGGGATTTCCTTGATAGCTAATTTGTCAAGTGCAATCCAAAGTTCGATTGTGGTCAACAGCATAACTGATAGAAGTTCTGGATTATTCGTATACGTTACCAGTGCACACGACGAGTATTTGTTCGCCAAGATTTCCAGCTTCACGCAAGCCTCGTTGTTGTCCCTAACCTGATCAACCCAGACGTCAATACCATGCTCCACCACCCTCTCGACATCATAGAGGGTGACATAGGGCTCAGTGCGATATGCTTCCTCGAAAAAAGCACCGTCCGAGGACAGAAAGTCATCAAGAGTACCCCTACTGCGATGTTCAGGGCTAAAGGGGATGCAAAGAGGACTAGTGCCGCAATGCGCGAGAGAACTACGAAGGTAGTCGCCGCTGCCCAGAATGGATAGCTGAATGTCCTGGGTAGGATTGAGCAGAGAGGGGGCCCAGACTGGAGATACGCGCTGAGTAGTCTGTATGTCTTCCCACCTCTTCCGAAGAGTCGACCGGAGGGAACTGGATGCCTCCAATGCAGTGCTGGACAACCAGTCTGACGAAGAAGACCCCAGCTTCCGCAAGCGTCGGCTGATTTTGGCTAACATGGATTGGATTAGGTCATTGGGGAGGTCTGCGGAAATCTCTTCTTGTGCAAGGCGACACATGAAGTATAGCATAAACTTCTTGTAGGTATCGTGCCCTAGAGTAGACCGATCTAGTGATGTCTGAAGAACGACTCTGATAAGGAGCCAGAGGGGTGTGCGTCGCCAGGGCAACCCTGAGTTGTTTCCTATTACGTCATCGCCCACACGTTTGCTGATACGAATGCTGTTGGCAGGGCTGCCAATACTTCTCAAGATGCCAGTAAGCAACTCGGTGATATAACGCGGATGGGTGTTCCGAGTGTCGACGACATTGGATTGCGCTCTCTGACTTTTTGGGTCAGAATGAAGGTAATCTTCGTTCATGTGGACAAGGAAGTTCACTAGTTCGGAGAGAAAGCTCTCGTCTCCAAACACGGCATTGGGAATTTCAATGGCTGGCCCAGGATACGAGCAGATGAGCTTTCTTTTGGCAGCCATCACATCCTCAGCCTCCGGAGATACCTCGAACGACTCGAAGATGGTGATATCTCTCTGCTTTCTGAAGACGACTGCTGCGTTTTGAGCTTGGATAGGAAATGAAAGAATATCTATAACTCTGTGAGTTTTTAGGATATTATAGACACTCGAACGCTTACCTCCCACACTCATGCTAGTAAGTTGGGAAATGGTACGAGACCGGTCGAGGCTTCCATACTGGACAGTGGCTGTCAGATTATCCAGCATCCTTGAGATGTGGTACCACTGTAGAAGGTCAACATATTCGCCGTGATTACAGTATATCCGTACAGCAGAGGCAATTGCTCCAGCTAGAGAATGGTCATTACGGAAGCTGTGGTCAGATGCATCGGGAAGCCTGAGAGGAAAAAACACATGGGTGACAATATATTCTAGTGAGTGAAGACCTCCATGGTCAAGTAATACGGCGGTGACACCTTGTAAGTGGCGAAGTTTCTGTTGTCAGTAGTCAACCCAGGACAGAAAGGGTCAATAGGAAGACGTACCCTGGTTTTCTGGACCTGAAGGTGTTGCAACAGGGAGCGGCGGCAGTGGCTGGGTTGGGCTGGATACAATGTTCGACGCCGCCGTGATCTCATTCTCGGAGAGTGCCTCGACGGAATTCTGACGCGGGACCGTGGGTGGAGGCGTGGGGGATGATGTCTCTATCTTTGTCACCTCGACCAACTCGATCTCCTTTGCATTCGTGTCTTCCGGGGTGGTCGCGGCCATATTAATGTCC
Source organism: Pulveroboletus aff. viridisquamosus (assembly GCA_038088935.1). Lineage (NCBI taxonomy): Eukaryota > Fungi > Basidiomycota > Agaricomycetes > Boletales > Boletaceae > Pulveroboletus > Pulveroboletus aff. viridisquamosus. Next base: position 3,616 of record JBBPJW010000069.1, read on the forward strand.
GCTGAGTGCGAGGTTAGTGGATAATCTCTTCATTCACAGCATAACCCGAAAGCTGCGTACATCCCATGTTCTTCATCGCATCCTTGAATTTCTTCCAGTTCCAACCATATTTGCCACCGTTGATCTGAGCCAAGACGTTCCCAAATTCCGTAAAGCGAGCTCCGACCTTTGGGGCCATATAATGTTGGGCGACTAGGTGCCAATACTTCTCTGGCACCCCGCGCTTGACACAGCCCGACATAATCTGGTCAAGCCACTCGTCGACAAGCATACCCTTCTTAGGCTCTCCGTAAAATATGGGCGGGTTACCCCAGGACTTGAAAACTGGGCCAAGGTCAAATTCTTTGGTCCTGAATATCTCGGGCATCGTGAGTAAACGGTCAGAGAAGGAGATCGAAAGAGCCTAAGTGGTAAAGAAAATAGCAGAGCGCATAAGCGGATCGCGTGCCAGCCTTGCGGCTTCTGGGCTTCTTAAGGCGACAGAATGCTCGTGGGAACCCTGTGAGGGTCAGACCCATTGTGCACGTTCCCAGTACGGCAGGGTGGCAGATGCACACAGCTCGTGTTGCGAGACGGGTTGCGGATGCACCGGGGCATACCAGCGAGGGTGGCCGCAGCACAGCGGGTCGCCGAGTGTAGTCCCATTGGAGGACTTGATTCTGTAAAAGGTTATGGAGCGACATAAACACGAAAAATACTTGCACATATCTCCAAGCTTCAAGGAAAGGGCCTATCCACACGTCTCATCAAAGACGAGTCGACGATGGATTTAGGAGTATCAACCCAGGGTCCCATTGATGCTCGCACGAGGCGATGCGGACGATCAGGGAATACCGAAACCCCGCAGACTAGAACTCGGAGGGTGAACGTGAAATGGCACGACAGCCTGAGGCCAAACGGAGCAAGGTTTGCAGCCGAGCTCTGGCGAGGTCAACACGTCCATTTTGCGGCCGAGTTATTTTTATGTGTGGGCCGAGGGAAAGGCCCCTCCAGCCAGTGAAGTCTCGGTAGTGCATTTGGCTTAGGGATAATGCAAAACTGACAGTCCTACAGCAACATTTGAAGCTTGAAAGCTACAGGATAGTTGCGATTCTCGCCTGTCCATGATTCAATAACAGTTCCGCCGAGTTCGTGTTCAACTCTTGTCACTCGTGCCCCTCAGTCGTGGCAGGCTCTTGCTGCAGTTGTCATGACATCGTCCTCATATTACTAGCTCAAGCGCAGTCGCCCGCTACTTGGGCGAATACTATCGTCTTGCCCTCCACTGGCGGCGCTGACTGGACACGGGTGTAATGGTCCGCCACTTAACGGTGACATTTCGTTGCCGCTTCCTCATCCGCAGCCATACTCCACGTGCTAGATATTCCAACGCAGACAGTACAGAACTCTATTTTTTCAATCCGTACAGATTCGTCGACATTGCCCTTGCCGAATGGCGGCACCGTGTTGTGGTGGAAACAAGACAGCCATGTTCCATGTCCTTGGTCGCGTACCTTTTCTCAAGCCTACTACGCTACCATTGTGCTTTATGTGTGTCCCATAGAATGGTCGACTTTGTTCACGGGGTAGCGCATACGTGTGTCCTTTCATCCTCCCGAAGGAGCAAATTCGATCAGAACCATCTTATATCGCTTTTTGGCGTTCAACACCGTAAGTCCTTCACTTCCATGATCCTCTATACAGATGGCAGGTGATATACGAGTTCGTGACACTCAACAAGGGGAAGACCTCACAGAGTGTCATGGTCTCGGATACTACCTGTCATCCTCATACCTTGATTTACCTTCCGCTTGGATACCATCGCTTCTCGCTTCCTCTACCGAACTACCCGTTTTTCTATTTAACCTTGGTAGTGTCCCCAAAGCCCCCAATTCTATCTCCTTTCTTACTGTGTCATACACATAATTGGGATCCAGTTCCAGCAAATACGCTCTTTTCTTGGCCGCATTTCTGACGAGTTAGGATCTTCCTGACACTGAACCACTGACGGAAGAGCGACGATGCGCCTGGCGACAGTTGTCGTTTTGCTCGGGGGCCTGGGCATGGTGGCCTGCCAACAAATAAAAGATATGGTATGTGCTAAGAGTACTTGTCGTCGCTGTAACCTTTACTCACGTCCGGGCCTCGGACAAAGTGGGAAACGACATGGGACAAGCGGAAGCTCTTCGCTTATTCCACGTCCGATCCCCCGATAACTTTCGGGACCCCAGGTGCCACCGGTAGTGCGGATATCGTCGTGGATGACTCGACCGTTTACCAGACCATCTATGGTTTTGGTGCTTCGTTGAGTGGGTGACTGTTCTATGTGCAAGGCCAAACGGAGATTAATCATCAAGCGCAGCTGACGCGTCTGCGTTGCTTTTCAACAATCTCAAGGTGGGAAAAACGAGACCTCCATGTGTTGCACGCATGGCTGAATGAAATGCTCTTCTAGTCCCAGAATCCGTCCAACTATTGGCAGCTGATGGATTATCTTTTCAACAGTGAGCATACATATGGGTCTTGTATACAGCACCCACCGATCATCCTGATGGTCTAGTCACTCTTGACTCCAAATCCGCTGGCTTCGAGATGATTCGAGTTCCTCTTGGGGCCACGGACTTCTCAAACATCAGTACGGCTTTTTCGCACTTTTATCACAAGCATGTCGACATGGATTTTGAACAGCATATAGCTTTGCCGACACCGTTGGCGACACTAACCTCGATCGTTTCGATATGGATTCTGCGCCAGACTACGTATTTTCAACCCTCAAGGATATCTTGTCGATTAATCCAGATTCGAAAATCGTCGTTGTTCCCTGGTCTGTTGTAAGCATATACGTACCACCGTCACATGGTACGACTTCTCACCCTGATTAGTCCGGATGGATGAAGGACGGAACTATGAACGGTGGTACTTTGAACAGTAAATATAACTCTGTTGGTGCGTATCTTTAACTGACTCGCCTTGATACATTTGTCAACTGAGTGTTGAAGTGGCGAATTACCTCCTGAAGTCTGTTCAAGGCTTCCAGAATAAAGGAATTTCTATCTACGGTGTTTCACCCCAGGTGAGACACAATATGTACGGACGTAGCAAGCTGATGCGTCCCCGGTAGAATGAACCTAAGAACGATAATCCAACTTATCCTACATGCGTTGTTTCGGTGTCCGATGAAGTAGCGATCGGGATTGAGTTGCGCAGCCTGTTGGATAAGAATGGCTTCTCAAACGTCAAAATTTACGGTTGTGAGCACAACTGGGCTGATGTCGAGAGCTATGCTATCCCAATCGTTCGTCATGAGATTGACTTGTGCCTGGAATCTCTTTCTGACTCGTTATGTACCAGCTGCAGCAAGCATCGAATGCTTTTGACGGGACCTCCTACCACTGCTATGAGGGTACCGCGAGCGACCTGGCGTCAATAGTCTCTCAGTTTCCCAACAAGGTATGATCGGAATCGATTCCTTGTGATGTCGGACACATCTTGAGATTTACCTTAGGAAGTGATTAGCTCAGAGTGTTCGGGCACTATAGGCTCTGATTGGTGGTCTGACATCAAGGTATGTTCACTAAGAGCGGGCGTAAGTATAGACTGACATGCATACAAGTGGCTCATGAACAGCCTGTGGGTCGACTGACAGCGATTCTTTCTTGCTGACTGAACAAAGCGTCGTTTAGCATCAAAGACAGTGTTGACCATGGGTCCTCAACGGTGTTAATGTGGAATCTAGCACTCGATAGTACCGGCGGCCCTGAGCTCCCTGGATCTGACAGCTGTACTGGTGGATGCCGAGGCGTCGTTCAGATCAACAGCGATGGGACCTGGAGCGTGAACCAAGAATTCTATGCCATGGCTCAGTCATCCAAGGCTGTCGTACCAAATGGCCCAGGGGGACAGTGGGGCAAGCGAATAGGAGTAAGTGTCCAAGGCGGCTCCAGCTGGGCTCTCGTCACCATGGCGTTTGTCACGGGTGGAGTTCATTCAACCGACCAGAACAGATATAGTATCGCCACGTTGAACTGGTACGCCCTCTCTTGCAAACTCGGACGGGGTTGGAGTGTTGAGCCATTTGGTGGTTAGGAATGATGGTGGGTCGAACCCGCAACCCATCAAGACAACCATCGAATTTAGAGGCAAGCAGGTGAGCTCAGTGGCGCTAATTGTGTGTGTCATGGCAGCCCTGGACTAATTTGGGGCCTGTAGGCGACACTCGACATCTCCACTGGGGTCACCACGTTGCATTGGTATGCGTAGCCTGTTGGAGTACGGTAGTTGTATTATGCAACGGACATTTAGATTCCATGTTTTTCCAATTCGCTCCTTACGCCACTTCATTTTCATTCTATCTGTTGACACAATTTTCCCTCAGTCATTCGATGCCTGATAGCACACTCATTACCCATCACATTAGAGTATTCTTCCATCTAAAGATCATAGAGTTATAAACCCGAAGTGCCGGCAACGAAGGGATGGAGACGAAATGAAAGTTAATGTCAAGTTTTAAGGTCTAGTGAGAACAAGGCATTAAAGTTTAAAAATGGCCTGGAGCTCCTTGGTATAGTCACACTACATCATGTGACGTCATCACATCGCAACGCAGCACAAGGCAGTTCGTGCTGGAAGATATTCAGGCCTCAGCGATTCCAGGGTCAGCCCCCTAAACAATCTACACATGGAGCGACTCGACCTTGGAGTTTTGTTATCGTTGGAGTCCTTGGCTCTAATTGAATTTAATAAACAGGCTCCTCCTCCGTAGTCCACGACCACCACATGTTTGTCAACTTTTGCACCTGGGCGATAACACCAGTATGAGACGTTATTCATGATGAATCACGGGGTCAGATGGATCATACCTCATTGCGACCCTAAAAATCACCTTCGGAAAGCAGGCGTCCATCAAGCATTTTCCCCATGTGTGTCGCTGCAAAACGCATCCCCTTCCTGCGAAAGGCTATCAATGTCCTTATCAAAGCCACGGGCGAACTTTGGAATGTGTGCCCGGTCGGCGAATGCCATGGCCGATTTCTCGGTGAGATGAATCCGTCAGGCCCAACTTCAATGCCCACTTCTCCTTGCAAGTCCTTCGCATACAGGCAAAGGAAGCGACACAACCGGGTGTATGTCCCGTAGTCCTTCAAGTATAATTGTCCGGAAAACACGTTTAATTGGTCCATAAGAAGCCGGGGGGGAGTCCACCCGGAGGGGACAACGGGGATGCTGTATAGGACGAGGTCGTCGCATGGTCTCATGGACCTGGTAATGCGAGGCGCATACGCATGGAGGTGAACTTTGTCGCTTGACCTGATATATGGCATTAAGCAGTTGGCCTCATAAGGGCTTAAAATAACGAGCAACTCGTTACACTCTCCTTTCCCGGAAACGATCCACTGAACGGGGCGCAGGAATTCGTCTAGATTTCCTGAAGAACTGACAGTCCTCTGGAAGTCCTTCGTTGTCAGCACGTACGGACTCCAAACGTGCACTTCGTCAATAACTGCAGATGTTGCGTCCAGCGTCTCAAAGGCCGGACGGAAGGCTTTTGTGTTTGGGGGAATGGCACCCGTCATTATAAGAGTGGCCACATCTGGATGAAGTAAATGGTTTGCAGGTGGTAGTCTTGGCGGCCGTTCCATTTGTCGTTCGCGTTCAACTTCATGAATGACTTCTCGCTCTTGTTCTTCATCCATGCTCACATCACGAAGCGAAAAAACCCCGAGCTTGCTGCAACGCTCACGAATGTTCGGAGAGACTGTTGGGGCAACATTTGAAGCATTGAGGCACCCATAGAGATACTCCAACCTTTTGGCTTCCGGCTGGAGCCATCCTTCTGAAAGCGCCTGCGAAGAGAGTTGATCCCCGCAGAAGCTGGTCCAAGCAGCATATCGGGATGTATGATCAGTCCCTTGTTGTGCCCAATGAGGCGCTCTTTGCTGGATATCGTCGCATGTCTCACGTATCGTCCAGTGTAGGATGTCCATGGTGTCGATGACGTTCAAGGGGCCCTTGCCCTTGCCAGCCACAGAATGGATGCACCGGTCAACTTCGAGGGGTGCGAAAAACATGATGGAGTGTCCGTGGCCGAGCTTCCGCATCCGCATACAGCCTATGAGCGACGAACGGTTCGATTAGTGCAACAAACTGACACAAGTTCTCCATACCTTGAGCCAAACGATCCTTGGTGACTTTGGGACCCAGTGTAACGGCAGCACGGAATCCACTAGGGAACTTCATGTCCGTACCACGTGTGTGAGCGTCATCAAGGTATACGACACATTGGTCTAACTGCTGTGCGAATGGTGACGATATCAGAAGTTGTGCGCTTCCATCTCGTGTGCGTACTGTCAACTCATCGTCTTCATTGAAATAGATGGCGGCCGAAGCAGATTCATTGATGCCTAGCCATACTTCAGCCAATTCATGATTTTGCAAGTCGAGCATTTGGGCGCCGACATCTAACAGAACGCGGACTTCGGGCTTCTGGGCAACCAGGATCTCGAGGAATTCGCGCGTGGTTCGCCGCTCGCCGTTTTCCTTCGTTGTGCACATATAATGGTTGTTCTCTGGCTGCAAAAGATATGATATAACCCTTGCGTTGGTCCCTCGTTGATGTTCAGGATCGCGTTGAGTGATGTGGATTGGTAATAGATAGTGACCGTCATTCGTTCCCGAAAATCCTAAGAATCGGTGAGCTAGCGAGCTTGGGGACCGGATGAACGTGTCCCCAGCTTACCAGTCAGTACTCGTTCTTTCTTCTCTGCTAAATCCCAGCCTGAGCATGACAGTTTAAAGGCAAATTCTTTCGCTTCTCTCGGGAACACGACGCTCGAGAGGTAGAAGTCGACCGTAGCCTTGTTTCGTGAGAATAGGGGAACTAGAGCATCCTTCCATTGTTCGGACGACTTGACGTTGACACTACTAAGGGTCTGCAGATTTTCTGGCACAGCGGGGCAATCTCGAACCCAGAGATCGTAATCAATAGATGGGTCGTCTTGCTTGAGCAAGATTTCGAAAGAGACTCTTAGCTGTTCTTCGTCGAGACCACGGTAGTAATATGACAAGCAGGTGAGGACGATGGCAATGTCTGGATGACCAAATCCGGCTCTTTGTGCTGGGACGTCTTTTGCTCTATACGGCACCGCAAGCATGGTACGCGCTGGGGCAAGGCCATAGTCTACCCGCCACCGTCGCTCTCGGAAGGCAAAGAGTAGAATGCCAGTAGCCAAGAGGCCACGTAGCAACAGCAGGCCGTTCCACAATGGGGTCTCCTGACAGTATGCCTTTACCAATCGAACTTTCTTGCGAGGAGTATCAGTGCGCGATATGAAGCTTCGGATCGCATCCCTTATGTCCGAGCGGAGCTGTCCATGGCTAAAGTTCGGAAGTAGATCATCCATGACGTCCTGCACTAGCCATGACATTAACTCTCGGCCAGCATCCGCATGCAGGATACGCAAGTGAGGAAATGACCCAGATGGGCCTTGCTCGTACTCTACTCCAAACGGGAAGGCGTCTCGAAGGGACGACGTGTGCTTGCTCACAAGACTAAGAACTTGTTCTGTGGTGGTCCATCGATCGGGGAAGCCATCCATATGTCGCTGATGGCCGATGGTGTACACCAACTGATATCGAACGTGAAGGATTTCGTCGCTCTCATCTAGAATGTCTCGTGAATGAGAGTGCAACCACTTCTGAAGGTTCAGCAATTTCTCTGCTAATTGACCGTCTTCTGCCTGAGGCAGCTGCTTCTCCACGCTGACAAGCCTCAGTGACAGAATGTACTCCGGCTGAACGACAAGAATTCCGCGTTCCCTCACGCATTCCGACATAAGTTCACGAAGAGCGGCTACCTTCTGATCATCGACCTCGAGGGAACGAGAGAATGGGACGAAGTATATTCGTCTGTTGGCGAGTCCACCGAGGCGATCCGCAAGAAGGTGAAACATCTGCGCTGTCAATGCTTTTGGGACAATGACCCGGACGAGTTGATTGCCATCGGCAAGGACAACGACTATGATGGGAACGATCACAGATGACTTTCCCTCGCCCATATTGAGTTGCATGGCCGTGTTCTCACCCGAGCTGGGTGTCATCATCTCATTAGCAACGTCAGCTTGAACGCGACGAATCAGAAAGTTGCCTTGCAACTAATATAGACGACATGCGTTAGCTGGTGTGTATCCATGAGACGGCAAACGCACCTGAACTAGTAGCCAATCTGGATGTGATTCGGCACTCCAACCATCACATCCCTCATTCTCGAGTTCCCTGCACAATTCTTCGTGAAGGTTATCAAGGTGTAGTCGGAGCAATCTTCGAGCACGTTGTAGCTCCAATGCGAGTAGAGTTAACCTTATCAGACATCTCTTCCACTCGTCGGAGAGTGCAATTGGGGAATTAGAAGCCAGGAGACGATAAAGCACATGTGGAGTGATGTGTGGCCATAGACCCGACTGCTCGAGAGCTTGTTCATTCTGACTCCTCGGGTCCAGGTGCTGCTTGACACGGCGAAGACCCTTAATATAGCTAGCTCTGCATCGATCATAGTGTGCTAGAAGCATCTCGGCAACAGGTAGTCTCGTCGTTCCATAAACTATAGGAGGCACCTCGCTTCCAAAGCATTCTGCACTAGAGCGGAGGGTCGATATGTATTGTCTCTGGAATGGATTTACTGCGCTTGCTTCGGCTGTGGCAATCAGCCGATGCAGTGGCGCGGAAACAGAGAGCGAGGTATTCTCGAGGTCGGCAGTGTGTCGAGGCAACCTTTTATGTGCCTGTAATGACGGTGCAGGTCTGGAAAATAGCTGCTCCACCGTGAACGACCAAGGAGTGCGATAAGGGATGCTTCTCGAGTGGCGGAATGAGTAGGTGGAAGTTGAAAAAGCCTGCGAGTGTACAACGTTCAGAGTCTTTTCAACACGAACAAGGTGCTCTCTGAGTTTGAGATTATGATAATGGGCGGAAAAATGGCTCTGGACATCGGAGGTCAAATCTGCTACATCATATAAATTGGCGTCAAGTTGGCAGCGTGGAGCGTTCTCGCATGGCCAAGCGTTTAGCAGCTGCTGAACAACTGTGTCGGCGTCAGATTTTCGTCTCTTGTTGTACATTTCGCCTTGACGTTTTCGTAACTTCTTTGGACTCTCGCCTGGATTTGCAGGACTCCTGCTTTCAGGGCTTTGCTCGAAAGAGTAGGCACAGTTGAAAACATAACTGCGCAGCGTATCCGAGGAGGGGCGATATCCTTCTGAAGGCGTATAAGAATCATAATTCGGTGGGTCTTCTGAACGAAACCGGGAATCCGCTGCAAATGCTACAAACGTGGGAACTAGGTTTGTGAGGTTCGACGAGCCATACGCCATGGCGGACAATGAGAAAAGTAATTGGTACCATTTTCCTTCATCGCTGCTTCGCAGAAGATCATATGCTTTGAGCCAAATCGACGGAAGATCTGGATCCAACCACGATCTGTCGTATCGAAGAGATAATGTAGTATTCCTGGGGACTGTCGTCCATGGTTCCATCATTCCCCATATATTCTTCAGTGTCACTGAATCGGGGGTCCGGCGGTGAACAAGAGTCGCCGCAGTATAGGCGCGGTGCTCGTCCGATTTAGCCTTTACTAGGTCTCTGGCGGAATACCAAACCTCGGAATGCACTCCTTGAGGCTCCTCAGAGAACGCGGAGGGGAATAAATAGGCGGCTCGTCGTGCAGTGCGCTCTAGCAGACGTCTGTCATTCTGTGGAAATTCTTGGAAAAAGGGGTCCGAATGACCCTCGTGGAACAACTGCACTTTCTCGCAGTGTTCCTTGATTGCGGTAGACACAACATACAGCTCGTGATGTTGAGAATTTACCGGAAGATCGAGCCACTCCACTTTCTGCATACACCTCAGATGTGCTGGATACCATGTACGCGAAGGACACATGGACGCGATCAAGCCCAGAAGCTCCGCTTCCCGTGAACCAAACTTCATGATCGACGAGCAGCTGGCTGACCGGAGTAGAGCCAACGCTTCCTCTGTACCCAATCTGCCTGTAAGTGGATCGGTACCACACCCGCTGGTCAGGGCATGTAGATAGACACAATAGAGTTTGTTCGTCAAGCTGACATTCCCTGTCAAGCAGCCCAAGTCTGTATCAATCCTGTAGGTCTGGTATGTGATCCGCTGAAGGGCAGGACCACAGGTATCAATCTCGACACGAACGTGATGATCATCCATGCGGAACGAGATCGCGCCATCGGGAATGAGGACACACCGCGGGACAAGTTCGTCGGCGTTAATATTTTCTCTGAGCTTTGGTCGAAGCACGAGCCGATTGACCAAACCAAACAGAGTCCCAATAGACTGGTTTTCGTCATAAACCATGCCACGCATGTTGTGAGATTGAAGATCTCCATCCCCGTCAACATAGAAGGAGAGGTGATAACGTGGTAAAGCAACGGACAGTCGGAATGACGACGAAGGTTTGTTAGAGTCGATTGGGAATGCAGCGACAAGGAGATTCTGCGGGATGTCGAGCGGCGTCAGGAGACTTGATACCATGGACCAAGATGGGCTTCGGATGTCTATGAGGAATTCATGGCCTTTGTGCAAGCGGTACTGTCCAGGAATACAATCCATCCTCCAGTTCTCCGGCGAACTTTTCCAGAGGCTTTCAAGAGGGCGGATCTCCATGACGGATGTAGAAAGATTCAGCCAGTGTACATGCGCGTCAATCAATACGTCCGGAAAGTCACCCTTCAACTTCTCTTGAGGGATGAGTTCAAGGGTTTCTGAGTTAACACGTGCTCGTATCACGAGACTGGTGCCGTCATTTCTGGCAGAAAAGTGAATCTAGCAACATCACCGAGTTGTCGAGGTTATACCCTATATTTCCGACAGTGCACTCACCTGGTGACTGCAAGTTATGCTCCGTGTCGAATAGTCCATCCCTGGGAGATCACTCGGTACGACCTCGAGGACTTGCTGTAAAAACACGTGGTCAGCAGCCTGTGTCACACTGGACACGCGCGACGTGCCTCGCCAAAAATTAAGTTGTATAGCGGATGCCGCATAATTTCGCTCGGCAATCTCCCGAGCGGGTTTCCGTTGACCAGAAGTGATCCATCCAGTAAATTAAAGCGCACCACTTGCGAACACTGACTAGTTGTTGGTGTGGTCGCGCACGACACCCAGCGCGCATTCGGACTCTTTAATATGGTCCACTTCGAGCCTGGACGGTAGTGGGGCCAAACCTTGCTAATTGCTAGGTCGATGCCTTCATCACTGGGGTCGGCTTGGATAACATCTCTCACGGCAGTCTCAAGAGCCAGAGAGAGACAGCGGTCTCGATCAAGGAGGAGCCGCGAATATGCGGACAGACGAGAAACCTTACTGGGTGTGTGATCGTGAATTAATATGGCAGAAGAAAGTAGAACCTCGATGTCTCCCGCCGAATGCAGGAGCGTTCGGATGACCGTAGGGTCAACATCGAACGTGCTTCGACAGACAATGGCTGCGTCTCGCAAAAACCCACATAATTCTTCATCTCCCGGTGCACTCGCAACCTTTTCCAATAGCTCCAGTACCCAGGAGAACACCTTGCCACGTGTAGTACGGAGAAGTCCAAGCGCTCTCTGTTTGACAAGTTCCTCACCGCTGGACGCAAGTAAACGACGGGCCAAGAAGGAGATGGTATCCACTGTCGCTGCTTCCAGCCAATTTGCTTCGACATCCCCTAGGAGGTTCTCCAGCTCCTCTAGAAGTGCCAAGCAAAATGACTGCTGGTGAATCTCCTGATGCCACGTCCACACCGTATTTGCAAGTGGTCCAACTTGAGAAGCTGCCTGAGCCAACAGAAAATGAACTTCGTGACGATGGAAGCTCAACGATCGACCTCGAATTTCTCGCAAGATGTTGAGCCACTGAAGTAACTCGCCGCTGCGGAGATGTGCGAACGCCATAAATTCATGGATGGAAAGGTCCTTGTGGCAGTCAATCTGGTTTGCCACAACTTCGTTCGATGTGTGGGAGGTGGCGCCAACATACTTCTGCAAGCTCTGGTATGAAACGCTCTGAAGTTGGTATGTACAGTACTTGCTGACGGCAATCCGTCTCAACCCGTCCGGAACAGGAATGCAAGTACGGGTATCAAAACCGTAGAATGTCAATCCATTGTTGACACAGACCCGTTCTTGTTTGGTTGGAATGGAAGTTCGACTATAGTGTGTGACAACGAACGGTTTCGTGTCGGAAGCCAGGGTTATCCGCGATCTCGGATGATGAACAAAGTAGGGTCGAAGTGCCGTATATCCGCTGAGCTGGATATAGGGATTTTTTTTCGTAGCGGGTGCAGAACCGGTAAGATCGACCAGCAGATGGAATGTGGCGGTGCGCCACATGTTTAATGAGACCGGACAATCCAGCTCAAATACCACAACCTCAGCGCATAGCTGCTCGGCCGGCAACGGCCACTCGTGAACAGATATCTTCATGCCTTTATACTCTCCCTCAATGTGGCACTTGGAACAGCGACGGTGGGCATGGTATTCGAATCCATCCCGATTCACAGCGTACTCGTGGTCAAGCCGAGCAGCTTGACGTTCTAGATCGGCGTAACGGGCGTTCGCTTGCTTGAGTTCGGCACTCTTTTCACGGATTTCGCGCCGCGCTACGTCCTCAATTCGAGCCTTGAGACGCCGAAGATGCGACGATTTTCTGTAGAAACGGACAGAAAAACTGTCTTTAGCGATTGTTGACGAAAAAACAGACCATCCTGTGTGTGACCGGGAGTGGCGTTGAGAAATATATTCGTGTGCACAGCGAAGACGATCAAGATTTCCAGTCCTGCAAAGTAACAAATGCTCCAGAAGACTTGTAGGAACCTCGGGGGAGTAGTCTGCCAGCATGGGGACTTCCTTGATAGCTAATTTGTCGAGCGCAACCCAAAGTTCGATTGTGGTCAACAGCATAACTGATAGAAGTTCCGGATTATTCGTATACGTTACCAGTGCACACGACGAGTATTTGTTCGCCAAGATTTCCAGCTTCACGCAAGCCTCGTCGTTGTCCCAAACCTGATCAACCCAGGCGTCAATGCCACGCTCAACTGCGCTCTCGACATCGTAGAGGGTGACGTGAGGCTCAGCGCGATATGCTTCCTCAAAAAAAGCCCCGTCTGAGGATAGAAAATTATCAAGAGTACCCCTACAACGATGTTTAGGATTAAAGCAGTTGGCGGGAGGATTGCTGTTGCGATCTACGAGAGCACTACGAAGATATTGACCACAGCCCAAGAGCGACAGTTGCACGTCCTGAGCAAGATTAAGTTGAGATGGGGCCCAGAACGGAGACACACGCTGAGCATCCTGTACCCGCTCCCACCTCTTCCCAAGAATCGAGTGGATGGAATTGCACGTCACCAACGCAGTGCGGGATAGCCAATCTGGCGTGGAAGACCCTAGTTTCCGCAAGCGCCGGCTGATCTTGGCTGACATGGATTGGAGTACGTCATTGCGGAGACCTCCGGCGACCTCTTCCCGTGCAAGACGACACATGAAGAACAGCATGAATTTCTTGTAGGTGTCGTGCCCTAGATTGGACTGCTCTAGTGACGTCTGAAGGACAACTCTAATGAGGAGCCAGAGAGGTGAGCGTCGCCATGGTAACTTTGAGTTGTTCCAGACAACGTCATCACCCATACGTTTGCTGATACGAACAATGTCGGCGGGACCACCGACACCTCTCAAGATGCCGGTAAGCAAATCGGTGATATGACGCGGGTGAGTGGTATCTCGAGTTTCGATGACTGTGGACCGCGCTTTTCGACGTTTTGGAGCGGAATCAAGGACATCATCGTTCATGTGAACAAGAAAGTTCACTAGTTCAGAGAGGAAGCTCTCGTCTTCAAAGACGACATCGGGAACCACAATAGCTGGCCCAGGATACGAGCAGATGAGCCTTCCTTGGGTAGCCATCACGTCCTCAGCCTTCGCGGAAAGCTCGAACGACTCGAAGACGGTAACATCTCCCTGCTTTCTGAAGACGACTGCCGCATTCTGAGCTCGAATAGGGAATGTGATGATATCTACACTTTGTGAGTATGTAGGACATAACGAACATGCTAAACCTTACCTCCCGCGTTCATGCTGCTGAGCTGAGAAATGGTCCGAACCCGGTCCAGGCTCTCATACTGAACAGTGGCCCTCAGGTTATCCAACATCCCTGAGATGTGTTGCCACTGTGGTAAGTTAACATGGTCAATGTAGTCAGAGTATATCCGTGCAACAAAGGCGACCACTTCAGCTAGCGAACGATCGTTGGAGGGACTGTGATCATCTCCATCGGGGAGCTTGAGAGGAAAAAACACATGTGTGACGATATATTCCAGGGAACGAATGTCCCCACCGTCGAGGACAAGGCAAGACATGTGCGCGATAAGTGATATTGAGAATGAGTTTGAAACTAGAGAGTGTGGCGTCGAGGGAGAGGGGAACGAACAGACCTCGTGTACCAGGCTCTGTCCTTATATTTGATGGTCTGTGGCGAAGAATTTGTCCTGAATTCAACTTGTGGGTCCCAATAGCACAGGATGGGCCTACGCTGTTATCAACAGAGAAGTTCGCCACGACTCGAGGCACGAAACCGTTAGAGATATAAGATCATGCCGCAGCAGCCGGGTCATCTAATGCCGAAGTCCTCGGCACAGGACTACACCCACAATGAGACCCCGAGAGGAGACAGCGTCAAGACGGAACAAGTCGCCTGTCGATAGCCTAGGTTTCGAATAGTTTATGGGACTGGTAGAATGGTTGCCAATGGTCGTAGGAGCCGGGTTGAGCTGCAGGCGCGGTAACAAATGTCGAACGATGAAAATCCCGTTGCGGGTCGATTATCTGTTGAGGTGCTCACTGCGACCGACGGTACCCAAGACTAGAAAACTTACCACTACAGCAGGCTAAACCACTTCTGAACTACACCGGTCCTCCAGAGGAGCAGGATGGTCTACTGCGACCTGTACGATGAGTGCCACTGCAGATATTCCGTGCAGCGACATGCGCGCGGAGTCAACACGGGGATAACAGCGGAGATTTGGGGAGCTGGTGGGAATTTCTTCGTGCGTCAGCACAATTACACACTGATTTTCTATCGCTTGGGGGGGGGGGTCCAGCGGTTTCAGCTCCAGCACTCCTCGAAGATTCTCCCTTCGCGCTCCAACGCAGAAACAAGATCCGCTGCATCTCTTGTTGATGTGCCCCCAAACTCCTCCGCTGCTCCATTCACAACCTCGCGTACCGCGGCAGGCATCTTGTTTGAAGACCTGTGTTATCATTTAACCCCTTCTGTCAACTTTGCTGTGGACCTCGTGTTGGTGCTTACCCGGAAATTATCAACGTGCCTCCCTGCACTCCCAGAAGCTCCCACACTCTTTCCTTATCCTGCTGCAGAAGATCCTGAACATATGTCCTCCTCATTCCTTCAGGACCGTCGCGCGAGAACGCCACACGGTATGTGATTTTACCTGCTTCCGCATAGGCCTCCCACTCTGCGCCGTAGTGGTGGTCCTTTAAAGCCGATCGGCAGCCGAAGTAAAGTTGCGTAGCTGGACAATGTTGGAGATCACGTGCTTCTGGAGTTTGAGGGACTGACCTCCTGATCCTGCATGGATACGATCCTCTACGACTGCTCGCACTGGAGCGATACCTGTACCGGGACCGACACATATAACCGGTGTTTTCGGATCGCTCGGGAGCGATATCAATCCTTTCTGAATAGTAATACGCAACTTGTCGCCTTGAGGACGTCAGTGAGCCTCAACATGAGCAATAAGATATTGATATTTCACTGACCAGGCTGAAGCGTGGCAAGGAAATTTGTGCAGACGCCTTTCCGAGGTACTCTAAGTTTCGTACGGTATTTGACGATCGCAACACACAAGTGAATTTCACGAGGATGCTTCTGCACGGTTCCGTAAGTAATGTACGTATCGCACAACAAGGAACATACTTTCGGAGAGCTTGATATCGAAAACTGACGCGGTCGCAGGGAAGGGAATAGATCAAAGACATAGTCTCTGGGTATACGTGCCGACCGGAACTCGGCTAACACCTCTCTGATAGTGCGTTTTACTCGCTGACAGTACTCGTGCAGCTCATCCTACGCGACAGTCAGCCTATGACATTGTCTGCCGCAGACGACCTACCGCGCCTTCGTTCGAAATGAACTCGTCTAGTTTCTCTCGTTCCATTTCATCTGTTGCAAACCAACGGAGCAGCTCGAAGAAAGAACGACGAGGAACCGCATTGAAGTCAAGGTAACGGGTAAAAAGCTTACGAAGCGTTGTGACCTGTGGCATATATTCGGGTAACGACTGATCTGCGTATGTACAAATGAGAAAAATAAGAGGAAACTGTTAAGCGCGCACCTTTCATCGCATGGGTGATAGAAAAGGGCTCATCCGCAATATCTGTCCATCCCATACACACTAAGAGGCTAACCACCTCAGAGGCCGGGGCAATAGGGTGGACGATAGCGACATCTCCTGGTAGATAACTGTACCATTGAGGTCAGCATACCGAACGAACTAGAAACGCACATACTCCAGTTCTCTTTCTGAAACAAATTCAAAATGCCTAACGTCTTGAAACCAATCGTCTGCAGTAATTCGGCGATTGCACTTGACTGTTACATCCCAATATGTCTGATCAGCGTCCAGAGGGTCTGTACATTCCGTTTCCGGCGGAGAGGTGACTGTCTTGACGCGGGGCGGGTACTTCTGAAGTCTCGGAGGCACCCCGAGTGAATCATCACACGAGTACAGCCCTAAGAGTTTCACGACCAGCTCTTCTATCCATGGATCCAATGCGCCATCTACGCTGGGTTCACGATCAACCATTTAACAAACTGCTACGTGGCTCAGGAACCTACCCTAGAGGGTGCTGGTCGTCCCCTTCGCCTCGATCGCAAAGCTCATGTCCCCCAAGACTGACTAACCGACGAGCCAATTTCTTTGCTGGCCAACAGAACTTTTGATAGGCAGAATCACCTAATCCAAAGACAGCAAAGTTCATGTCTTCGAATAAATCGTTCGGTAGGTCAGATCGGAGGAGAGAATTCCAGATTGGTGTCATTGCACGCGGTTCCAGGCCCGTCCCCGTGGTTGCGACCACAAATACGACGAGGGGTTCCGAGATCAGCTCTTCCTAAGAGGACAAGGTTAGAATGACTCACCAAGGCTCGGTTAGTTACCTACCGGGGGATAGGACTCGATGTTGCACACACGACATTGGAAGCAACCCCTGCGGCATTCTCTCGCAATCCGGTCAGCGACGTCTTGCGCCGTTCCGGATACCGTTGCGTACAGGAGCAGGATCTTGCGGTCCAAGATGCTATTGTCGCCATCCACGGAGACCTTGGTAGCCTCTGCATGACGGGTACCAGTCGCCATTGTCGTGGTACAGACCGTCAGTGGGACGTTCGGGAATCGTCAAGGAATGTCGTCCAAAAACGGCTAACCTTCCTGGACACTGTAGCCCACCGACGGTCTACTACACCCTGTCGCTCATGCACTGACGGACAGCTCACTACCTGTTCTTTACATTAACGCGCGCCCTTCAGGGACTTGTTGCCGTGCGTGGGGACCGTCATGATGGAAAAGGGCTCCCAAGCTTGCACATGCCCAAGAAGCCATCCTCAACTTTCATCATCAACACCCCATGGCATGTGAGTCGCAGATTTTCAGATGTGCTTATCGAGGCGGACGGAAGTCTGTCGCCACTGCACATCCTCTCCTACATCCATGTCTTGGCGAGCTACGATGCCCTGCTAACCAATACGTTGTCACAACTCCCAATGGCATCGGGGCCTCCGTCTACTGCCAGATAGAACACGGTCAAAATTGCTTCCAGGCTCCGACTCGAGAACCGGTAGCTGGTGAGAGGTTTCACCCTAACCACCACTCAGAAAGCAGAGGGAAAGGGGTCTTTATTTGATACACGCGTGAATGGATTCACGTGCCAGTTCCTCTATCTATTAACGCCAGATTGAGGATCCGGTCGGTGTGTGTGTTGCGGGTGGTCTGTGATCGTCCTGATATGTACAGCAGTCGTCAGCTCAATGAAGTCCAACTTTTACGTTCTGCTCGCGCATCTCTGCTGTGACGTGAGGGGACTGGACTCTACTCGATGGCCTCTCTGCGTAGATGTTCCGCCGTATGGGCACGACCACCACTGCCTTCTCGTTCGGGTCTGCTTGGCGTCGGAGAACAGAGGGCTGGGTCAAGCGTTCAGATTGCCGGGTGCAAGTCGCCGAATCACTCACCGCACTCATCGCGTGTCTACCGTAGCGAAGTCGTGCCAAATAGCTCTGCAGCAGCAAATCGGCATGCGGTGAAGGGTAGAAGGTTCACTGCTTTACACAGCTACGGATCGGTCGCCTCTCCTCACTAGCTGTGTGTTGGACCAGGGTTGGGCCGGACTTTAATGGGCTCGGGCACGTGCAAATCGCGAGCCTCCGTGCTCATTTTGTCTCAGCCTTGGGAGTGCTTTCGCTGGTTAAGCATAGCTGGTGAGTCCAGCTCCACCATCTCGTCGTTCGCTTAGGTCGGACGACTTTCTTTTGTACATCCATTCTAAACGATCGTTCCTCGTCGTTTTCTGCCCTGCAGCCACTTTCCACATGCTAGATATTCCAATGTCGACGGCACAGTATTGTCGCAGATCCATATAGGTCCATTGACATTGCTGTTTCCGGCTGGTGGCACCGTGTTGTGAGGTGCACAAAGAGGACAATTATGTTCCACTCCTCTTCGGTCGCGTGCTTCCCTCAAGCCTGCTGCCATTGTGCTTCGTGTGCGTTCCACAGGATGGTTGACTCCGTCCACGGGGCAGCGCATGCATGCGTCCTTCCATCATCCCGAAGGTGTAAATTCCATTAGGACCGCCCTTCGGCATTTAACACCTTCCCAAGTTTGCCTTGTACGTCTCTCGCTCTCTCACTCCCTTGATCCTCCCCTTTATTGTATCACTAGCTGGGAAGCAAACCATGCGCTTGGCGACAGCTGTCGTTTTGCTCGGAAGCCTGGGCGTGGTGGCCTGCCAACAAATATACGATATCGTATGTGTTAAGAATACTCGTCGTCGCTGTGGCCTTCACTCACGTCTGTGTCTCTCGCAAAGTGGCAAACGACATGGGACAGGCAGATGCTCTTTACCTACTTTCAGCCCACTCCAGATCCGATAAATTTCGTGACCCCAGGTGCCATTGGCAGTGCGGATATAATTGTGGACGACTCAACCGTTTACCAAACCATCTATGGCTTTGGTGCTGCATTGAGTGGGTGATTGTTCTATATGCAAGATCACGACGGAGATTAACTATCAAACACAGCTGACTCGTCCGCATCTCTTTTGAACACTCTCAAGGTGGGAACAACGAGACCTCCATGTGTTGAACGCATGGCTGAATGGAATGCTCTTCTAGTCCCAAAATCCGACCGGCTATTGGCAACTGCTGGATTATCTTTTCAACAGTGAGCGTGCATTTGAGTCTTGTGTCCGAGACTCACTGACCGTTCCGATGGTCTAGTCACTGATGGCTCCGACTCTGCCGGCTTTTCTTACATTCGAGTTCCTCTTGGTGCCTCGGACTTTTCAACAAATGGTACGGCTTTTTCGCTCTTTTATTCAACAACATGTTGTCTATATGCATTACAAATAGCATATAGCTATGACGATACCAGTGGAGACGTTAACCTCAATAGTTTCAACATCAACGCTGCCCCAAGCTACTTGTTTTCAACCCTCAACGATATCTTGTCGATCAATCCATGGTTGAGAGTCCATGTCCTTCCTTGGTCTCCTGTGAGCATATATGTGTCGTTATCTCATGGTGCGACTTCTCACCCTGATCAGCCCGGTTGGATGAAGAACGGAACCATGAATGGCGGTTCTCTGAATACAGCGTATATCTCTATCAGTGCGTATCTTGAACTGATTCGCATGATGCTTTTGTCAATCGTGCGTTGAAGTGGCGAATTACCTCCTAAAGAGTCTTCAAGGATTCTCGAGCAAAGGGATCCCCGTTTACGCTATTACGATTCAGGTGAGACGCCACTGACAGGTATACACGAGTGCGACATTTGATTGATGCATCCCTGACAGAACGAGCCTGAAAATAGTGATCCAACTTATCCTTCATGTAGTATGCCAGTGTCCGTCGAAGCACAAATCGGGATTGCGTTGCGCAGCCTGATGGATTCGGATGGCTTCTCAAACACCAAGATCATCGGATATGAGCACGACTGGTCTGATGCCGCCAACTACCCTGTCCAACTCGTTCGTGATGGGGTTGACTTGCGCCTGGAGTCTCTTTCTGACTCGTTATGTTCCAGATGCAACAAGCAGGGAGTGCTTTTGGTGGGGTCTCCTTCCATTGCTATGAGGGTACCGTGAGCGATCAAGCCCTATTCACCTCTCAGTATCCCAACAAGGTATGATCGGATTCGATTCCTTGTGATATCCATCTTGAGATTTGCCCCAGGAGGTGTTCTTCACAGAGTGTTCGGGCACCATCGGTTCTGATTGGTGGAGTGATATCAAGTGGTATATGGACAACCTGTGGGTCAAATGACAGTGAATCTTTCTTGCTGATTGAACCAAAGCATCTTTTAGTTTCATCGGCAGTATCAACTATGGGTCCTCAACAGGACTAATGTGGAACATTGCACTTGATAGTACCGGCGGCCCTGAGTTCGCTGGATCTGACAGCTGTACTGGTGGATGCCGAGGCGTCGTTCAGATCAACGGCGATGGATCCTGGAGCGTGAACCAAGAATTCTATGCCATGGCTCAGGCTTCCAAGGCTATCTTACCGCGTGACAGTGGGGGACCGTGGGGCCAGCGAATAGGGGTAAGTGTTGGAGGAGACCTCAGTTGGGCTCTCGTCGTCGGAGCATATGTCACGCATCGAGTCTCGTCGACAGATTGGAATAGATATAGCATCGTCGTGTTGAACTGGTACGCCCTCTTGCAAGCTCGACGGGGTTGAAGTAGTAAGTCATTTGGTGGATAGGGACGACAGTGCGTCCACGACGTGGAACCCGCAGCCCGTTACGACAACGATTGAGTTTAGAGGCATGCAGGTGAGCTCAGTAGTGTTGGCGTGTGCGTGATGGTAGCCCTGTACTAAATCCGGGTCTGTAGGCGACGTACACGTTCCCCGTTGGGGTCACCACGTTGTGGTGGTATGCGCTGAATTAGTCAGTGGACGTCTAGAACTTTATATTTAGGGTCTTTTTCCCATATTGTTCTCATACTTATTGAAGGATCTTGGTGCCGACGAAAATGCAGCGAATAACTAGCAGGACACACACAGTCGTGCGGATAGACAACGGACTAAAGATTATACCCTGCGGAGTACACTGGGGTACAGTTAGATTAGGTAGATAGAGGATATAGTAAGAAAACGGCTCGCCTCATTCGTGTGGATAAACAATGGACTAGAGGTGCATGCAGGCAAAGGTAGACTGTTTTATACTGTCTTAATCTGAAAAGGAGGTATAAAATAAACTACCTTCCTGACACATAGAATGCACACACCATGCAGTATGGTGTCTGTGGGGTAGTAAATCAGACATGTCCTATTAAAGAGACTATAATGAGTTCATGAGGACTAAGGTATGTGAGTAAGGGGCTAATCATAGTAATATGGTGGCTCACCTCCAATTGATGTTGTATGAGACTGAAGGGAGGGAGTGGACACTGATGTCTAAAAATGGTAACCTAATGTAGTAGTCAAGTTGTCACTAGACCCCCTTATCAGGAAATTTACAAGAATCTATTTTGAGCTAATTATGGCTTATTACAGCTCATCATGGCTCATTGCACAGTGCTAGTGCTAAGCATGCTAAGCCAAAATAGCAGGATTAGCTTTTTACCCATAAACAGATAACAAATAAAGATATCTACTCACTAAAACATGTTCTTTGCATTAGACTATAACTTCACATCTAGAGAGTGCTTTGCTACTTGTGCTTGTGCAGAGAGGACTTTTAACTAGAGTTCAGAGAACTAGGCAAGAGGAATAATAGAGAAAGAGTCAAGGGACTTGTATAAAGCAAAGGCTCAAGTGCACAGGACTGGAAAATCCAGGCTGCAGCACTAACTCCTTATATATGCTATATATGTGTGCACAGACCATGTAGGTCTGGCCTACCCTAAACTACTGTACAGTAAGCCATCCAATGGCATCAAAGAAGCAAGGACCTAGAAATACATAAGACCAGACATAAGGCTACAATAAGATATAATGTTATAGCCTAGACCAGTCTAGACCAGTGATATGTGAAAGAGTGAAATGTGAAGGTGTGAAATGGTAAGGGTTACCACAGTCACATAATGTGACAATGTAAAAAGTAAAAGTATGGGAAAAATAAAGAGAACAAAAAATGTGCATTATAACACTTACTTTCAAAAATTGAGATCAAATGAGCACTATGAATGATACTATTAACATGAATAACAGCAAGGTTCTGGGCCCCACTTTCAAGGAAGGATGGGAATACCATTCAAAATCTGATAATATTATTAGGCTTATTAGTAATATAGTTAAACCAATAGATAAGAGCACAGGGAAAGATCTGATCATTAGTATGGGTGAAAGAAAAAAAGCTGTATATCCATGCAATATTTATTATGTTATAATGCACATTTTTCCTTTTATTTTATTTTTCACCCTGTTGTATTTTCCTTTAACTCTTTACACCTTCACTATGTCACTATGTCACACCTTCACTATTTCACATTTCATACCTTCACCACTTCACACTTCACTAGATCTAGGCTAATCTAGCCTATAATCTCATATCACCTGTTTTCCTCATGTATTTCTAGACTTTCACTTTCTTTCTGCCATTGGGCAGCTTATTGTAAACTACTGTAGGGCAGGGCACACTCTCTTGGTCCATGCTCAAGATGCAATAGTATAAAAGGTATTATGACATGTTTTTCTTTTTTTAATTATGTAATCTTATTTTATCTTCAGCACATGGTTATCTAATCTTTTATCATATTGGGGCATATGATGGGTCATTTGACCTAGGGCATAGGGTTAGCCTAATGCCTTAAACCCTAGGTACTTCTTTTCATTTCCATTTGCTTCTCTTCCATTCCAGAAGCTAGACCCTTGATGATTCTTATACTGGCTTCTCTTCTTTTTGATCCCTGTGCCACATGTATGGGAAAGTTTCCATCAGGGTCTTGGTCTGTGCACACCTTGGTGTACTATATAAACTGTAGCCTAGCAGCTCTTAGCTCCTCAGCTTTGAGCACTTGTATTATACTTGTGTTAATTTAATACTGCCCCTTATTATTTTCTTCTTGTCTGAGCATTTGGCACTAAGATCTCTTGGTGCATAACACTTGCTCAAAGCTATCATACATCATTTTCCCTCAAAACCATTATATCCTATGTTCTTTGTTTCTTTCACAGAAGGAGTTGTCCTAGTGGCAAGTTGAAAAGAAGAGTTGATGAAATTTAGCCATTTTCAGGCTCAAGTTGAAGATCAGTTGGCAAAAGAAGTATACCTGGAAGCTTGTACTCAAGAACAGATTGAAACAGTTTTTAAGAAGACTTCCAGAAAAAAATGGTGTTACTGGAAGAATGAAGTTAAGAGAAAGACATTGAAAAGGAAGTTTAAGGTTGCCTGTCACTGCAACATGCTAGTTGCACATTTACTGAAGAAAAGAATTACTGTGATTGAAGAAAACAGGTTAGCTAAGGTAGCTTGCTCAAGAAAGTTCACATCTATCTGTCTTAGAACTCTTTGTTCCACCATATCTCTAAAAAAACTGACACCAAGGTCAAGTTATGGCTGGTGAAGGTACAGATATCACATTGCTGATTGACCAGATGGTGGAGCTGTTGCTCTGTTCAAAAAATAATAATATTGTTATGGCTTTTTGCTGTTCTAGCCTTGATACTCAAGTCAACCTTGATGGATGCTTCTAATTTATCCTTGATGACTGGTAGGGCTTTTGTGCTAGTGGCCCCAACTAGGCAGAGGGAAAGAATAAGACCACTTCTCTTGTATAAACCAACAGCCAACAGCACTAGTAGTGAACTAGCCTATATAACCAGCCTAGAGGTCAAGAGATCAAGACTGGGTTTCCCCAGCTTGTATCCCCTGCCTTATATATTGCTCAAGTCTGTGCACAGACCATGTACAGGGGGCCTTTCCTAAACTATGCTATCTATGGACACCAATAGCACAACTGGCTCTATAGTATAATAAGAAAAAGACATGGATTGGATATTAAGGAGTAAGGCAGTGGCCTCATGGATCAAGGGTAAGGAATGGAAGAGAAACCATACCATGAGGATGTGGGAGAATGAAAATGCATAGATTCCAGTCTATGAATAAGGCATAGCCACCTTGAGACTGAAAAAATCCAATCTGGATCTCTGCCATAGATACAGATTCTAATATAGATTCTAAGATCAGATATCATTGGGGACTGATCTAGATCTCATCTGAGATCTGCCACATCTCATGACTGTTAACTTTGTGCAGGGGAATACTTTGAATATCAGGACTTAGCCTTAGCCTAAAGTTTTCTTATAAGGATACTTGTTCACATGATCATGTGCTCCTGGTCACATGACTATGCAACCATTTGCATCACATTCTCAACAGTTCCCATGGTCATGTGCTATAAACCATCATGTTTGCTAGTTGTGTAATAATTATAAGAAAGGTTGCAGACTCTGAAGTATGGGATGATGACAGAAAGAAGTGGAAGCAGTGGTGGATTTTACTCTGTGTATAGGTAAGGAATCAAGACTGGAAGAACAATTGCCTTTGGGTAATAGTGGTTCTTTCTAGAATAAAAGGTATGGTGGACAACTTTGCCACACTTACTTTAATGGGATATGATGATCTGAAAGACCAGCACATTTGACAGGATGGTTAAGACATGGGTAGGGTGTTTGAAAACATGGTGTGGCCAACTTGGCTGGATCTTCAGGCCAAGATAAAGGGCCACTTTAGAATTGAGGAGATGGCACATCAAAGCTTAAGGGAGCTTTAAGCACTGAAATAACAAGAATAAAGGATAGATGACTTCTTGAACAAGTTTGATCTCTGAAAGGAGGCTAAGGTAGATAACAATAACATGGTTCAGTTACTGAAGCAGGTGGTCAATTACAGGGTTTACTCCCAGATAGCCCTATAGAGTGGAGATGGTAGGCAATATTTGAACATGCTTGCTTTAGGCAGGTTGGTCATATCTTTGAAAAGATGACTGTAGAAAGACCAGCTTTCTGTATGCAATACCCTCCTTCTCACCCTTATCAAGCTTATTACCCTTAACCTTCTTACCAGACTCAATCTCTGCTCTCTTCTCATTTTACAGCAGTCAGTATCCAACCTGGGCATGATGTACCCATGGAAGTGGATTGACAGGATGTAAGACCCATTAGGCCTCCCCTGATGTGCTTCAATTGTGGCAAGATAGGCCACATGGCAAGAGACTGCAGGGTACCCTGCAATCCTGCACATACAATGATGTCTCCCTGATTTCCCCCTAGGCTACCACAGCCTACTTAATAGTGGCAACAACAAGTCCAGCCAATACAGTTTGAAGAGTTCTCACCCCTGGATAGAAACAGGTGGTGCACAGCTGAACTGGAGGCTATAGGTCTGGTATATAACATGGCTAATGCAACCAGGTTCCAGGAAATTCCAGCTGCCTCTTGGGGCTTAATGAAGGATGTTGTGGGAAACTTCCCACCCTCTGAACCTTCTCTATCTTGGGGAACACCAATGGTCTCTGGACTTTCCTAGATCTCTATGAGGCTTTTGACTAGTGGCCCCTAACTAGGCAATAGGGAAAGGATGAGTCGGAAAGATGGCCTGTGTATAAACTAAGCCAGGCAGCGGATGAGAGCTAAGGGGGACCTCCACTAGGGGGTGGCCCGAAGATCGAGCTGTGAACTAGCTGAAGTCACAAGAGGTCAAGACTGGAGAATCCAGCCTTGACATCTCCTGCTTATATATTGCTGGCGACAGTGCACAGACCAGCTACAGGAGACCTACCCTAAGGAATGCTATCTATGGACACCAATAGCATAAGGAGCTCAATGACTAATAGATAAGGGAGGAAGATGCATGGAGCGGATATGAGGAGTGAGGCAGTGGCCTCATGGATCAAGGGATTGAGAAGAGATATGCCATACCATGAGGATGTGGGAGAATGGAAGGGAAGCACTAGATCCAGATCTATGAATACGGCATGGCAACCTTGAGGCCAAGGAGATCTATCTAGATCTCTGCCACAGATACAGATCCTAATCTCTGTAGAGATATCATTGGGGACTGATCTAAGATCTCATCTGAGATCCAGCCACATCACATGACCTAAACCTTTAGTGCAGGGAATACTCATAGAAGACTACTAACCCTAGCCTAGGGCTTGCCTTATAAGGTTACTCATTCACACAATCATGTGCAACTGATCACATGACCAGCGCATCACATGCTCAAGGGTTCTCATGGTCACGTGCAACCATCGTGTTAGGCTTGGACCATAACAAAGGAAGCTCAGGCTTATTTTAAGGACATGTTTGAGTTAGAGGCAAGGCAGGGAAAAGAGAGTGGGAGTACAAAAAACTAGGTATTGCACTTCTGAATCATATATTTTCTTCTTTTTCAAAGTTTGTTCCAAATTGCCTTTGAGCTAATGTTACTTGTTTTCATGCTGGGAAGGTGTCTCATGAGAGGGTGGCCCCAGAAGATGGGTGCTTAATTCCTTCTGTAAAAGGAACAAATGACCATCTATACACAGACTTTGAACTAGAACAAAAAACTCTAGACCAAATATTCAAAAGGAAAGAATAAGATGAAATAAGATTGGAAGTAAAAGTACTTAGGGAAGAAAGAGGAAAAGAAGGTATATGTGTGCAAGCTTGTGGCCTTACTAATGCCATACTAGACTCAGGAGTGTTACTGACATTTATAGATCAAAAATACATGTGAAAGCATGGTCTCTATGAAAAACCCCTGGATCAGTTCCTTACTGTGTTCAATGCAGATGGAACACAAGGTACAATTGGCTGTATTACTAACTACATAGTGCTATATATTACCATCAAGGATAAAGAGGGCATCTGGCATCAGAAAAGAATATATGCCATGATATTGCATTTAGGCTCTTTGGATATGCTTATTGGATATGATTGGGTTAACAAGACAATTACTTTTTCTTTCTGCACAGACAAATGCTATATTTGGCATATCAACATAGCAGGAGATGATAAATTACACAAGGAGCTTCTTAAGAAAGTATGGAAGTTTCTCACTGTTTTTGCACAGAAGCAGTCTAAATGTATGCCTACAAGGAAACCTTGGGACCATGTGGTAGATCTAAAAGACAACTTTATACTAAAGAAGGGTTGCATCCATTCTCTTAGCTGACAAAGAACTAAAAGAAGTTTGTGAATTTATTATAAAGGAATCAGCAAAGGAATATATTCATCCCTTCAAGTCCCCACAAACATCACCAGTCTTCTTTATAAGCAAGAAAGATGGAGAAAAACAGATGGTAATTGACTATAGGTACCTTAATGAGTCCATTATAAAGAACAGTTATCCTTTACCACTAATTTCCACACTCATTGATTGCTTGCAAGGGGCTAATCTTTTTACTACCCTAGAACTACACTGGAGATACAATAATATATGCATCAAAGAAGGAGATAAGTGGAAAGGGGCATTCACCACCCCATTAGGAGCTTATGAGCCATTGGTGATGTATTTTGGCATGTGCAATTCTCCTGACACTTTTTAAGCAATGGTCAATGACATCTTTGTGGACATGTGGGCTAAAGTACTCATTTACATAGATAATATCATTATCTTCATCAAGAACAAGTCCCAAGCAGATCATTACATGGTTATCCAAGAAGTTCTGCAATGGCTTCAGAATCATAACCTTTTTCTTAAGCTGTCCAAGTGTCATTTCACTCAACAAGATGTGGACTATTTGGGGATGGTTGTATCTAAAAAGGGGATATGCATGCAGCTCAATAAGATAAAAGCTATATGGATTGGCCTGTTCCTTGCATAATTAAACAAGTCCAATCTTTCCTAGGACTGGCTGTTGTTTTGTTCCTAATTTTGCATCTATTGCCAGGCCTCTGCATGCCCTTACTTACAAGCATATTCCTTTTCACTGGATCAATGAGTATACCACTGCATTCTCTGCTCTAAAGAATCTCCTTCTTGTCTACCCTGACTCCTCTTGCCCTCTTCACATTGAGACAGATGCATCCCAAGCAGCCATGGGTGCTGTTCTCTTTTTTCAGATGGCAGATGGTTTCTGGCATCCAGCAGCCTATATGTCCAAATCCTTTCTTTCTGCTGAGCTGAATTACCCTATTTATGATAAGAAACTTTTGGCAGTGATTCAAGCTTTTAAATCCTGGCATCATTATGTAATTGGTCATCCAATGTTTGAAATTTGAACAGATCATAAAAATCTTGAGTATTGGCACAAGCTTCAGGACCTATCTTCTTGTCAAGCTTGATGGTAAGCCTTTCTTTCCAAATTCAATTATGTTTTCATCCCCAAACTGGGTTTCTCTAATGGACAGGTTGATGCTCTCTTCCACCATCCAGATCATGCCCCTCTGGTGGGTCTTAATAAAGACATTATAATGCTTCCCTCCTCCATTTTTGCATGCTCTATTGATTTTTCTTTTTTCTTCTTTGTGGACATTGCTTCTTTTTCCTCTCTCTTATTCCTTCCACCCTCCCGGTGTTATAATGAACACTATGCAGTCTTTAAGAACTTACAAAATCAGGTGTTTATTCCCAAACCTTTAAGATTCAAACTTTTATATTTGATGCATTCTTCTCCTCTGGGAGGTTACTTAGGACAATTATGTACCTTTCAACTTCTGACTTGTTATTATTTTTGGCCATCTTTGAAAGATGATATTGCAACCTTTATTCAAAGCTGCCCCACTTGTGCAATGATTACAGGTTCAGAGTCAAGTTCTCAGATTCTTTCTCTTCTAGTATCCACCCAGCCATGGACAGATCTCTTGGTGGTTTTGATAACAGGGTTACAATTGGTGCAAGATAAGGACAGTATCTTAGTTGTGGTGAATAGGTTTTTGAAGGAAGTCATTTTTATTCCATGTTCTTCTGCTCTTTCTTCCTTAGGTTTAGTCAAACTTTTCTGTGACCATGTTTGATTGCATCATGGCCTCTCTTGCTCACTGGTCTCAAATTGGGAACTGCAATTTGTTTTCAAGTTCACTCAGGAGCTGCATAAAGCTCTGCACATTTTCTCAAAAACATTGACAGCTTACTATCCACAGACTAATGGACAAACAGAGCACATAAACCAGGAATTGAAGAAATATCTTTGCACCTTTGTGTCCAAGAAGCAGACAAATTGGGTTGACTGGGTTAAATTGGCTGAGTTTTATCACAACAATTCCTTTTCATCCATCACTAAAACCAGTTCATTTACTATCACCAAAAAATTCTCCCCATGCATGGGTTTTAAAGAACCCTTTTAATTCTCCCATTTTACTGTCCAATGCAATCAATCGTTCTCTGATATTATCTTCTCCCTGGAAAAAGCTCATTTTATCGTGGCTGTGTGTAACACTAAGCTAATCTATGTCTCATATAGGTTGGCAAGATGGTTATGCTGTTCACTCACAATCTCTTCCTCTCCTATTCTTTTAAAAAATTAACCCAATGATGGATTGGTCCTTTTAAGGTCATTGATGTATTACCCAATACTGTTAAACTGCATCTTCCATTGGAAATGAAGATTTATTCCACTGTGAACATCAGTCAGGGTAAAAAGGCATTTTTACCTCTCCCTAACCAAGAAGTTATCATACTGGACCCAGTTGTTGTCACAGAGGAAGGACAGGCAGAGTATGAAGTAGAGGAAATCATGGATTCATGGATGAAAAAGGATAAACTGGAGTATCTGGTGCACTGGAAGGATTACTCTGCTTAGAACTAGATATGGCAATCAGTAGATGATGTTGCCAATGCTTCTGACTTGGTATGAGACTTTCACAAGTTATATCTCTCTGCACCTCACTGAATCTTCTCCATTCCCTTCACAGATTTTGCCCATGCATTTTGCTGGTATTAAAATTTTACCTCAGTTATATCTCTTTAGTTCTCTTATCTGAAATCTGAGAACTAAAAAGGGGGTAGTGTTATGATGCATTTTTCTTTTCTTAATCATGTGACCTTATCTTATCTTCAGCACATGGTTATCTAATCTTTTATCATATCAGGGCACATAATGGATCATTTGACCTAGGGCATAGGGTTAGCCTCATGCCTTGAACTCTAGGTACTTTTTTTCATTTCTGTTCACTTCTCTTTCATTTCAGAAGCTAGACCCTTGATGGTTCTCACACTGACTTCTCTTCTTTTTGATCCCCATGCCACATGTATGGGAAAGTTCCCATCAGGGTCTTGATCCATATGCATCTTGGTGTACTATATAAACTGTAGCCTAGCAGCTCTTAGCTCCTTAGCTTTGAGCACTTGTATTATACTCATGTAAACTTGATGCTGCCCCTTATCATTTTCTTCTTGTCTGAGCATTTGGCACTAAAATCTCTTGATGCATAACAAAAAGGGACCAAGTCCAAGCTGGAGTCTTTAGTCTTATGCACTTGAACCTCTAGGGGTTTCACAAGTCCCTTGACTTAGTATTCCTCTTGCCTAGTTCTCCTAGCCTCTAGTTCAAAGGTAAGGCTTCAGCAAAACCCCTAGCAGTAGCAGGAGCACATACCATGGCTATAGGTATAGTTGCTCAAAGTCTTGCAGTATAACACATTGCAAGCATATGGATATGTTCTTTTGTATTATCTGTGTTAATGTACACACAATTATTGTAAAGGGTTCTAACTCTAAAAGCAAGGAAGCATTCTTAAGGGGTATTTATACTAGAAGATTAAAAGTATGGCAACAAGTGCTTTAGACTGGGTTTTCCAGTCTATAGCCCTGTTCCTTGTATATTGCTAACTAATGTGCATGAACCAGGCCATAAGACCAATATGAGATAGTATAGTGATGTAAATAGAGTTTAGGCAAACTGTTACAATTATCCCTTTTTTTCCCCTTTTCTTATTCTAGCTTCTGCTCTTTGCATGTCTCTGATGCTTCCTTATTATATTCTGGAATGTTCAGACTTCTTCTGTTTTAGAACATTCTTTCAGTTAGCAGGTATTACCTATAGCCAGCTTTTATCATATTTCATCTGTTTTCACATGGATCACTTACTCATCTTAGTTACATACTCTGACTCATTCAACTAAATCTGAATCTTATTATTTCTGTATAAGTAGCATACTTTCTTCCTTATGTTTTTTATACTACTTCTGCCTTATTCTACCTTGCTTTCTTTAAGCATTGTCTAAGCTCTTGCTCCACTCTTATCAAGAGAGCCCTGCTTGTGTTCTTTGATGGCAAGCACCACTCAAGAATTCTCAACAAGTTCCAGCATCCTTGTCTTATTCCTAACCTTTACTAAGGGACCATGGTGCTGTTCCACATTTGTACCATAACTAGTACTCAAGGCTAATTATTATTAAGCCTTTTTCATAGCCCACTGTAGTCATAAGGTCTACATTAGTCTCTACCTGGGCCTAGTATAATACAAACCCTAATAACATAATATAAGGAAATAGGGGCTAAAAGGCAAAGCTAATAGAGAAGTAAAGCTAATATAAAGTAAAAGTAAAAAGGTAAATCTAGCTAAGTAGTATTAGTTTATAATGATTATGTTGTGGGAAAACACATTGCCATAATGGTCAAGAACAAATAAGCTCACATTACAAGCCATTAACTCTATTTAGATTGCTTGGGATACAAAAGTTGCAATAGTTAAGTTAAAAACTTTGATGTAGTCAAGGAAAGGAGCACCACTACAAACACCATGCTTTAAATAGAGCTGTTTGGATAGAAAGCAAGAAATAAGTATCAGAAGAATTGATATGCTGAGTTTAATAACAAGAGCAAGTATATTTTTTGCTTACTTATGAGCTTGTTGAATGTATGCTTTGTTAGCAACTTGTAGAGGGAAATGTGGATGCTACAAGCCTGGTATACAAGCAAGCTTCACATCTGAGTGTGTTAATTCAGAATGTTATTCACATAAGGATCATTATTTAAGCTCTGCTCCTTCTTTTTAGACTTGGTAACTTGTACAAAGTCATATTAAAGCGTTCATAATGGCAAGAATAGTACAAACTCACCACTAACTAAGTAGTTATATGTCAGATGTGATAGAGGAAGTATTTTATGAGCCTTAAAGTCAGCATGGATAGTGGCAAGTTGGAAAAGGCATTAATTGATTTGTATTATCTATTCAAGTGCATGAGATTTGTTTGAGCATTGATATGGCCTCTTGAATACTGTAATGTGTCTTGATTCTGTTATATCTCTAGATCCCAGAGGCTAAATCTAGACACTAAGAGAAGAGGAGAAACATAGAAGACAACTTCTAAGGAGACTCTAAAGAGGAGCAACTGAAAAGGAAATAATGAGAAGAACTCAGAAGAGACTCAAGGCTTGTGCAACTATGGGCTAAGCTCTGAAAGGGCTAAGATTCAAAGAAGTACAAACTGCAAAGTACAAAGTAATTAAGTCTGGAGAGACTTGATTATCCATACCTGTTCCTTATATATGGCCCAGGGTGGCACACAGACTATATACAGTAAGCCTACCCTAGACTACTACTATCTATGGACACTAATAGCAGTATAAGTACACTATTAATGTTATGACTTTGATGAGTATTAGCCAGAGAGAGACAGAATCAAAGAAAAAACTGAGAAATCAACCCAAAACTAGGCAGATAGAGAAAGTATGACTTGAAAGTATGTCTTATAGACTGAGGGAGCTAGCTTGAAGGAATACCACATCAAAGAAGGCAGATATCACAAGTGTTTAAGTCTAAGAACTTGAAATACCCAGAAATTCTATTATATCTATGGTATAGAAGCCACAACAACTATAGTAAGATAAATGACAATATAGAAGTAATTAGAATAAAGGAAAAGGCAAAAGGTATGAAAACCATAACAATTAAATAAAAAAGGAGAAGGCATGAAGTGGAGATGAAACAGTAAAGCAGTGAAGCAGTGGTCTCATGGATCAAGGGATAAGAATGGAAGAGAAGAGAAGACTTGTAATGGAAAATCAGAATCTTACATGAGAAAGGAGATCTCTGCCACAAATGTGATAAGATTATAGATATAGATCCTAGATCCATCAAGATCTAGATTAAAAAGATCTGGGGCATATACTGGGAAGATCCCAGATCTCTTAGTTATGTGACCACTGACCATAAGCTAGAATTACCCAATAAGATGTAGTTCTTCCATGATTACATAAAGTGAAAGTATAGTTATGCATAGATGTATAATGGATTTAGTAATGGATGAACACAAACCATTAGATACATTAAAGGACCAGATTAATTTTTTATAGTGAGTGAGAAAGTGTTGGTGGGGAATTAAAAATCCATTTAAATGAATATCTCTGAAAACTTTATGGTAGATGTGGAAATAATCAAGTATATCCCTGAGTTGCATAAGTATTTTATTAGTTATGACATTTTATCAGACAATATAACAAAACAGAACTCTATAAGTACATGGACTATGCAAACAATATCATCTGGAGCATGTTCTTCAATCACTGGTAGATAAATCTAAGGGGGTTTGAAGTTAGTGGTACTGTAGAGAGGTGTTGTGGGTGCTCTGCCCACTCTAACCTTGATACTCAAGATATTCTTGGTGAATGCTCCTATTCTCAAACTGTAAACAGGGCTTTTGTGCTAGTTGCCCCAAGCTAGGCTGCTGAATGAAGAGAGAGAATACAGTGGTCCTGTGTAAAGCCTAAGCTCAGCAACCAGAGGAGCCCCTGCCAGAAAAGAGCTCAATGGAATTCCATCTTGAAATAGCAAAGAAATCTAGTGGGCTACTTGTATAATTCCACAGGTAATTAGCCTAAAGGACAAGTAGAGCAAGACTGGGAAAACCCAGCCTGCACTCCCTGCCTTATATATTACCAGAATCTGCACACAGACCAAGTATAGGGAGCCTACCCTAATATCTACTATCTATGGTCACCAATAGCAGTAAGGTCTATATTAAATAGATGAGGGGAAAGCATGGGGCAGGAATAAGGAGTGAGGCAGTGGCCTTATGGATCAAGGGATTAGAATGGAAAAGAAACCACACCATGAGGATGTGGGAGAATGAAAGCACACAGGATCAGAGATATGAAAAAGGCATGGCCACTATAAGATCAAGAAGATTCAATCTGAATCTCTGCGCAGATGCAGATCCTAATCTAGATTCTGAGATCAGATATCATTGGGGACTGTATCTGGATCTTATCTGAGATCTGCCATATCATGTGACTAATACCTAGTGCAGGGAAATACTTTGATAATTAGAACTTAGTGTTAGCCTAGAGTTATTCTTATAAGGGTACTTATTCACACAATCATGTGCTCCTGGTCACATGACTATGCAACCATTCACATCACATGCTTAACAGTTCACACAGTCATGTGCTTGAGACCATTATATTTGCTAGATGTATAACAGAAGGTATTAGAAAAAAAACTACTTTTATTGGGCCTTTGAATTATTATCCATCCATTGGTCAAATCCATATCCATTAGAAAATCTTCTTAGTTCAGAAAATGGTGGTGTAGTGAAAATTCTTATCAAATGATATTAGAGTCTCAAATCTAAATTTGAAGTAGTAAATTTTACTGGCAATCTATAGTGGCTCAAAAAACTATCCCAATATTTGCATGTTTTGCATTAAATGCAATGGCTATTAATAACTACTAATTATCATGCTAGGCTATAAGTATATAAAATGCAGTACTTGCTCTTGGCTTTCTATTGGTCTAATAATCAAAGCATTTGGCTATGTTTTGATAACATTGCAATCATATTAAATGACAACCCATTGAAACAGTTTTTTGATTTTAAATAGAATATGGTATTTAGTATCTGTATCATATTCCATGCCACAAAGTTGACTCTGTTCTGTCTTTAGTGCAACTCTGGTTGATTTTGATTTATTAGCTATATGTTATTTAGCTTTCTCTTATCTTTTACCTTTTATCTCTTATCTCTTACCTTTTACCTTTTATCTCTGTCTCTTTCTACCTAATAACATTTATGACTTTGTATACTTAGTTCTAAGCCATTCTGATATAACTCTATAGCTATTCCAATCTTACTTTCTGTTTCTATTTCTTTCCTCCTTATTTGTTTCTATCATTTTTCAGTTTCATCTTGATGTGACATTGTCAGCATCATTCCTGACATTTCCATTCATATTTAGGTTGCAGTGGCACCTAACTTTACTTCTGAGACAACTCCTGTCTTATTTTCTTATTTTCTTTAGATAATCCACTTTTTTGAGATATAAGTACTGTAGCTCTGTATCTTGTACCTCAGTTTGAATATTAATACAACCCAGTGTTCTCTCCTATGTTTCTATATTCTCCTTCTATCTCATAAGCATGCTCTATTGTTATAACACATTTTTTCATTTTTTAATTATATAACCTTCTTTTCTTTCTGATCCCCATGCTGCATGTATGAAAACATACCCATCAGGAACCTGGTCTGTGCACATTACTGTAGCATATATAAACTATAGCTTTACTATTTTAAAATCCCAGCTTTGAGCACTTGTACTACTACTTGTGTTAACTCTAGGCTTCTCTTTGTTCTTTTTCTTTGTGAGTTAGTGGCACATTGATCTCAGCATGCATAACATTAATGCCCTCACACATTTGAATCCAACTCTCTACAACTTACTCTAATCCTCCAATTCTTTTTACTTTCTTACAAAATTTAGGGCACCAGGACTAGTGCAAAGGTGTATTACATAAAGTGAAGCCAAGTCCCATTCAATTCTTTCCCTAGAGAGTTCCAGAGAAGACCCTGTTATGGCTTCTTGCTGTCCTGGCCTTGAGACTTCTTGATGTTTGCCCTTGTGTCTAGATCTGCAATGAGCTTTTGTGCTAGTGGCTCTAACTAGGCTGCTTGAAGAGAATACTATAGGTCCTGTATAAAGCAGATGCTCAGCAACCTAAGGAGCCAAACCTATGAGAGCTCAAAGGGATCTCCCCCTTGAGAACAGCTATGAGATCAAGGGCTATCCCTTGTAGATTCTGTAATGGACAAGAGAGTAAGACTGAGGGAATCCTTAGCTCTAGCTCCTTGCCTTATATATTGCCTGTGGTTACACATGGACCAACTACAAGGAGCCTACCCTAATGTATGCTATCTATGGCCACCAATTGTTATAATCATTTTTCACTTTTTACATCACGTGACCGTGGGACACCTTTACTCTTTCACCTTTTCACTTCTTCACCTCTTCACACTTTCACATTGTCACACCTTCACATTTCACTCTTTCACATCTTCACTCTTTTCACATATCACGGCCTAGACCATGACATCATGCCTGGCAGCTTCCTCATGGAACTGCTAAGGTACTCGCTCTCTTATTGCCATTGGTTGGCTGACTGTAGCATACTTAGGGCCGGAGCCATTTACATGGTCCGTGCACACATCTGTAGCATATATAAAGGAGGCTAGCTCAAGCTGGGATTCCCCAGTCTTGTGCACTTGAGCTTCCGCTTTATACAAGGCCTTGACCCATTCTCTATTCCTTCTGCCTAGTTCTCTTGGGGTCTAGATAAAACCCAAGCTTTGTTGTTTGAAGCGATCACTAGGAGTTTTCACCAGTTAAGCAACGGTCGAGCAAAATACCGTTTCACCAATAGCTAAAGGGGCTCTTATTCTAATAGATAAGGAATGCATGGATCATAATGTAGGAGTAAGGCAATGGCCTCACAGATAAGGGAATGTAATGGAAGAAAAGCCACACCATGAGGATGTGGGGAAATGGAAGGCACACTGGTTTTCAGATATGAATATGGCATGGCCACCATAAGGCTAAGGAGATTCCATCTGGATCTCTGCCACAGATCAGGTCCTAATCTAGATTATAAGATCAGATATCATCGGAGTCTGGATCTTGATCTTATCTGAGATCTGCCACATCATGTGACTGATACCTGGTGCCAGAGAATACTCTGATAAAGGACTTAGCCTTAGCCTAGAGTTTGTTGTGAACCTATCACAACTACCACTTTTACATCATGTGATTGTGGGAACCCTACTCCTTTTCAGGATAACCCTAGCCTGGGGCTTAGCCATTCCTATGAGTACTTCACAGTCAGTGGTCACATGACTACATCTGAGGATCTTCCCTGGATCTGCCCGGGATCTTCCTGATCTCCGATCTGATCTATCTCCATGGATCTGATGGATCTTAGATATGATCTCATCTGTGGCAGAGATCTCCATCCTCATGTTGTGCCCTGACCTTCTCTTCCATTACACACACCTTATCCACGAGGCCACTGCCTCATTCCTTCATATCTGCTCCATGCTCTCTCCATCCCTATTTAATAGTGCAACCTTACTGCTATTGGTTTACTTAGATAGCAGCACTCTAGGGTAGGCCTTATATAGTTGGTCCGTGCACCTCCCTAGGCAATATATAAGGGGCAGGTATTGGTGGTAAAGTCTCCTTAGACTTTATCATTTTGTATTCTGCTATTAGCACTTCTTTGGAAACCAGCCCTTTCTAGGACAGGCCCTTAGTCGCTTGGGCACAAGTTCCCTTCAAGTCCTCCTTTGTCATTTCCCTCCTTGGTTGCTCCTCTCAGGGACCTCCATTAGAGTTCTTCCTTTCATGTCACTCCTCTCTCCACTTCATCTGGGTGTAGCCTCTGGTTTCCAGAGTCATAACAGAGTTAACCTTATAAGGCATCTTGTTTGCATGATCACATGCTCCTGGTCACATGACTATGCAACCATTCACATCACATGCTCAACAGCTCTCATGGTCACATGCTATAAACCATCATGTTCGCTAGTTACATAATAGACCCAGAGTATGCTTAAATATTTAATAGTATATTCAAACTCCCATTGAAACAGGCACTTCCCATTATGTCCTTGATACTCGTACACCTTGGTGGATGCTCCTTCCTAAGACTCTCCTTCTGTAGCTTTTGTGCTAGTGGCTACAACTAGGCAATGGTTTAGTTGGAGCCAAGGGTCTCTTGTATAAACCTGAGGGCCAGACAGTGAATGAGAGCTGAAGGGGGATCCACTAGGATCAAGCCTTAGATCACTACTGTAGATCTAGCTGAGAGGTCAAGAGAGAAAGACTGGGTTTCCCCAGCTTGCACTTCCTGCCTTATATATTGCCAGCCATGGCGCACAGATCATGTACAGGGGGACTACCCTAACTATGCTATCTATGGAACACCAATAGCGTAAGGGACTCATACCTCTAATAGATATATGAAGGAATGCATGGGTTGTGAGGTAGGAGTAAGGCAAGGATGTGGAATGGAAGAGAAGCACTAGCCCTGAGAGGTGTGGCTGCCTGGTGGCCAAGGAAATCCCATCTGGATCTCTGCCACAGATCAGATCCTAATCTAGATCAAGAGATCAGATGTCATCAGATAGATCCAGATCTCATCTAGAGATCTGCCACATCATGACTAAGGTGTGCTTTAAGGAATACTCTGATATAGGGATAGGACTTAGACCTTAGCCTAGGGTTTGCCTTATATGGCAACTCATTCGCACGGTCACATGCAACTGATCACATGACCAGCGCATCTCATGCTCTACAGTTCCCATGGTCACATGAGACCACTGTATTAGGCTGGAGCCATAACACCCATTTGCACTTGTTTTCTGTTATCATGACCATATGTCATGTAACCCACTTTTAGACTGCTAATTAACCATTTTCAAGTTTTTCTGCTTATGCTCCACTAGGGTCTGCTTCACAGCCCCCTTTTCCCATAGTACAAGCTGAAAAAGACCTGGATAAGTCAGAAATTTCCCTTATGCCTACTAATCATGGCATTTTTTCTAGTATATCCAGAAATCCTGGAGATATCCCTTTTAATGTTGATTCTGATGCTCAGAAAGGCCATGAGCCCCTCATAGGAAGTAAACCCATCTCTACCCACATATTCAACAATTTTGCTAGCATTATTCATATTCTTGCCCACTTTTTTAATAAGGCTTTGAAAATCTTGCAAAGAACTAAACTTTCAAGACCATCCTAAAGTCTTTGCCACTAACCACTTAAAAGTCACCTATACCCAGTCTTACCTCAAAAGCATGGCATTAGAGTGGTTTGAACCTAATCTTCTTCTTATAAACAATTCCAACTTATGCCTACTGTTATGCACCATAATATCATAGTACCAAATGCTTAGAAAAAGAGAAGGAAAGAGTCTTCAAGTTAACACAAGTAGATTTACAAGTGCTCAAAGCTGAGGGCTTTGAGACACTAAGGCTACAGTTTATATAGATATGGAAAGTGTACATGGATCAAGTCCCTAATGGAAACATTCCCATACATGTGGCATGGGGATCAGAAAGAAAAGAAGCTTGCCTGGGAACCACTAAGGGTCCAGCTTCTGAAAAGAAACCAAAGTAATGGAAATAAAAAAAAGCATACAGGATCAAGGCATAAGGCTAACCCTATACTCTGAATCTCATGATCTGTCACATGATCTGATAAAATAAAGATTAGATAACCATATGGAGAAGATAAGATAAGGTCACATGATCAAAAAGGAAAAAAGAGCATTATAACACCTACTCTAAATGTATAGTTATAAGGAATTTAACAACAAACTTCAGATCAACTTTGGACTGCATAATCTGGTTAGAAATGCTGAGCACCAATTAAATTAGCTAATGATGAAAGATGGTCAGTGCATCAACAAGTACATTGTTGAATTTAACAAGGTTGCTTTATAAAGTCCAAAGTTATGGAGAAGGTATTTTCTGGCATTATTTCTATAACAGCCTCCTAGATCAAATTAAAAATAAAAATTTCCATGCTGGCAAGTCCTCCTTTCTCCACAAACTTTGCCATCTTGCCTAGACCCTTGATGTTCACTACTGGAAGTGCAGGTCTGAACTTGAAATAGTGGCTACCATCCTTTCTATTATATACTGGCATTACTTAGCTAGAGACTATTTTTCATTCTTACCCTAAGCTAAGTTCTCTTTACTATTTACTGTCTTTGATCGCTTTTTTTGATCTTATCTTATCTTATCTTATATCTTATCATGCCATGAGGTTGGGTCTAGCCTGGTCTAGCCTTTGTACCTCATGTAGCATAACATTTTACCTCATTGTAGTCTAGATTTTCTCTGATGTTATGGCCTAGTCCTTTGATGTCATATCTTACCTTTGCCTTGCTTTCTTTTACTAATTACTCTCTATTTGCCATTGGTTCCTATTTAGTTTCCCTTTGCCCTATTTGCTTATTTAGCATTGTTCTTTGTATACCAGCTACCTTATGTCTTCCCCATGGCCTGGTCCATGCATACTTTGTAGCAATATATAAAGAAGCAAGGACATAGACTGGTTTTCCAGTCTAGAGCACTTGTTTACCTTGTTTCCTGGTGCCTCCTTTAGGCTGCCATTCTTTTGTCCCCCTAGTTTTGGATACTTCCCAAGGTGGTTTTCTCTTGCTGTTGATCTAGATTCATAACACTTTCCTTGTATCTTGGTACTAATCTGGTGAGCACAACAAAACTAACTAGCAATGGCTTTTGAGCTAGAGTTAAAGGGAGCTAGGCAAGAGAAGAAATGGAGTTAAGACCTTGTATAAAGCAAGAGCTCAAGTATACAAGACTGGAAAAACCCAGCTTGAGCCAGCCCTTTATATATGCTACAAAATGGTGCATAGACCATATTCCTAAGGTCTGCCCTAAACTATGCTATAGTTGTTACACTTGGTCTGGGTAGAAACAAGCATAGACCTTTAGAAGAGAAAACTAAGCTGGGGTAACTAGGAGAGCTTGATAATGGTTAGCTCTGGGAGTGGTGTGACTTATAGAGACAACACCAGCTTTAAACTCAATGATGGGGTCAAGAATACTAGTGATGCTGGGCTAGTATGTTGACTAGGTTGACTAGAGGTTCCCTCTTGTGCACTGATGCATGAACTAAGAGTGGATTGCAAGGTACTAGGTATGGTGCAGGTAATAGGAAGGTAGAAGTAGTGTAGGGAGAGAGAGGAGATGAAGTACACTACTTATATAGTACAGTGGATAAGATTCAGACTCAGTTGAATAAGTCATTGGAGATAACTAATAATCTGTGTGGAAACAGATGGAATGTGAGAGAATCAGGTAACTGTGTCATACCCAATGACTAAGTGCAAAGAAAGCAGATCATGTGTAGTATCTGCTGAGTTAGAGAATGTTCTGAAACAAAAGAAGTGGAAGTTCCAGAACATGAACAAGAAAGCATCTGAGACATGTGAAGGTAAAGCAATGGCAAGAGGAAAAAGAGTGGAAAAAGAGTGGGGAAACATAACAAAAGTAAGCTAGCCAATGGTGTAAAGATAGCAAGTACCTTAGCAGTATCTCATGATAACTGCAAGGCTATAATATTATGGTCTAGAGTAATCTAAACTGTGACATGTAAAGATATGAAAGAGTAAAGATATGAAGTGAGTAAAATGGTAAGGGTTACCATGGTCATGTGATATAACATATGAAGAGTAAAAGTAAAAGTACAAAGTGGGTAAAAATGAAGAAAAAGGAAAATAAATTATAATAGAACTTAGCTGCCAAGAGAAGTTAGCTAATTCATC
Organism: Pulveroboletus aff. viridisquamosus; assembly: GCA_038088935.1. NCBI lineage: Eukaryota > Fungi > Basidiomycota > Agaricomycetes > Boletales > Boletaceae > Pulveroboletus > Pulveroboletus aff. viridisquamosus. The sequence goes on from JBBPJW010000069.1 coordinate 45,389, forward strand.
TAAATCCTCTGAAAAATCCTCCACACCTTCTGCCATGTCTTTTAGCTCAAAAAAGTCAAAGGGCAAGGCTGCCACTACCACCAATTTCATTAAATCCTCTGTCTTTTCAAAAAAATGATATAGTATTCAAGCTTAATAAGGATAACAAACTTACCAATGAAAAATGAAGATGTCACTTCAACAACCACCTCTGTATGTTTTGTGGAATCACTGACCACATAGTCAAAGACTGCCCTAAGTCTATCTTAAAGGCAGTTAAGGCTTGTGCCACCAAGATTTCCACTCTGGAAGTCAAACCAGAGGCCTCTGCCTCAAAGGTGAAAAAATAGTCTGCAACCTCTGAGATTTCACATGGGCTGAAAGTTGCATTGGTCCTTTCCATGCCTTACAGGTGTTATGGCTCCAGCCTAACACATGGTCACACATGATTGTGAGAGTTCTCCAGTAGCATGTGATGCAGGTCATATGACCAAGAGCATGTGATTGTGTGAAGGAGCAGCCTTATAAGGTTAAGCCCTAGGCTAAGGTCAGTAATCCTTATACAAGTATTCCCCGGCACTTGTGAGGTCACATGACTGTGGCTGGATCTCAGATGAGATCTTAGATTGATCTGATGATATCTCTAATGGAGATTAGGATCTGATCTGTGGCAGAGATCCAGATTGGATCTCCTTGGCCTCCAGGTGGCCATGTCTCTTTTATAGATCAGGGCAGTGCTTCCCTTCCATTCTCCCACATCCTCATGGTGTGGTTCCTCTTCTCCATCCTGCATCCATGAGGCCCTTGCCTCACCCATCACACATGATCCATGCCCTCTTCCATATCTATTATGAGAGCTGAGCTACTTAGGCTATTGGTGTCCATAGATAGCTAGCATTAGGGTAGGCTCCCTGTACTTGGTCCGTGCATGGACTCCAATAGTATAAAGGCAGGGAGTGGTAAGCTGAGGTCTCCTCAGTCTTACTCTCTTGTCTCTTAGAAGATTACACAAGGAGGTCTCTATGATCCTCAGTCTGTTCCCAAGATGGGAATCCACTTTGGCTTTCTATGGCAGTGGCTCATACTTTCTCTATTCACCTAGTTTGGGGCCACTAGCATAAAAGCCCTAGCAGTAGCAAGCGAGGCGCTCACCAAGGTGTCAGTGAAGTATCAAGAATATGGGGAGTTACCCATAACAACAGAAGATCAGACTCTTTCTACCCTGATTGACTCTGGTTTTTCAGATTGCTTTGTAGATACCAAGTTAGTTAGTACCTACAAACTTTCAATCCAATCTATTTTTTTATTGCAGCTCTGACATCTCAATGGCACTTCTAATTCTATAATTGTTATGCTAGTTCCAGGTAGAGACTAATTGTAGACCTTATGGCTAGTGCTAAAGCTGGAGGAAAGCTTGATAATGGTTAGCCTTGGGTACTAGATAATGGTGCAAACATGGAACAGCACCATAGTTCCTCAGTGAAGGATGGGGATAAAACTAGAATGCCGGCTAGTTGAGGATGTGAAGGTGATGCTTGCCAACAAAGGTTGCAAGTAAGGCTTCCCTTGGAAAAGTGGTGCAAATAATATTGAAAAGAGGTAGAAGTAGCATAAGAAACATGGGCAAGAAAGTACACTACTTATATTTAAGAGAACTAAGGTTTAGAGTCAGTTGGATAAGTCATTGGATATAACTAGGGCTAAATAAGTAATTTATGTGAAAATGGATGGAATATAATGGAAGTAGATTATAAGTAATATCCACTGAGTAAAGAAATGTTCTAAAATGGAAAAAGTTTAAAAGTTTCAGAATATAATAAGAAAGCATTGGGAATGCACAAAGTCAGAAGCTAAGATAGGAGAACAAGAAAAAGAATTAACTAATCATAATATTATCTCTCCAGTATCTTCAAAATCCCAGTTGAACACAAATAACATCTAGAAGGAGGGGGCAGGGAATCCAGTAATGTTTGCCCATCTGATAGAATTGATGATATCATTATTGTTGGTATAATAAGAAGGTGAAAGGAGTGGAAGAGACAGAGAAGCATGGTGGTAGAAATTGCACAAGCAGTGGAACTGGAAGAAACATTGAGAAGATCTGTGAAAGAATCCATGGGAGAAAGCTAAGAAGAAGGAGAAGTATCTGGGTAAAGGCTGGCAAAGAGGGCAGTTAGCCTGGTTATGGCCAGATTACTGGCATAGATAGAAAGGGCATTAATATATGTTGCAGTCAACTTGCCAATGTTCCAGAGCATGGCATTAAAAATACCCCATATAATATTAGGGGTAGAAGGAGGGTAGGTAAGCTTACCAATGATGGCCAGTCCACCAATGCTCAACTCATGTGATGGTGGCAATCTCCACAGGGGAAAGAGAAGAGAAGGATGCAAAGAAGGAAGAAAATTCAGTAGATAAGGTGTTAATACTGGCAAGGGATAATTCCTATTTAAAGCAGTTGATTTTGAAGAGGAATTTGCTGAATTCTAGCTAATAGGTAAGGTTATCAAGAATAAAAAGACATCTGGTGGTAAATGGCATCCAGGCCAATATGTTATAACATATTTTTTTATTTTTTTATTATATGACTTTATCTTATCTTTTCATGAGATTATCTAATCTTTTATCTTATCAGGACATGTGATGAGTCACATGACTCAGGGCAGAGGGTTAGTCTCATGTCTTTATTTCTGCAGGATTAATTCTCATTTCTGCTCTTCTTACCTTCTGTTCTAATCTAAAGAAGCATGACCTTTCTTATTCTTATGATTGCTTCTCTTTTTTTGATCCCCATGCCTCATGCATGGGAATATTCTCATTAGAGTCTTGGTCTGTGCATGATACTATAGCATATAAATACTATAGCTATAGTATTTCAAAGCCCCAGCTTTGAGCACTTGTATTTTACTTATATTAACTTATTACTTCCCTTATAATATTCTTGCTTCTTTCAGATTTTGTGGCACATCAATCTTAGTGTGCATAACACCTGCTCAAAGCTACTCTATTACCATTATCCATAAAAAAATTTGTTTACAGAAGAAATCAACTATATATTGAGTAAAGAGAAATAGTTGATGAAATATTCACATTTCAAGGCCAGATTAGTGGATCAAAAAGCAAAGGAAATGTAATTGAACAAGATCACATGAGAAAAGATTTCAGCAGTCACCAAGAGAATTACATATTGTCACCATTGTTATTGAAAAAATGAGAAGAAGAGGAAGCAGTTGAGATTGAAGTTCAAGGTAGCCCAGCACTGCAATGTACTTATCATCCATCTTTTGAAGAGAAGAATCAAGCTTATTGAAGAAGACAGAAAGAAGAAGTTAGGTTATACAAGAAAGTTTAGATTGATTTGACTGGCAATGCTTAGACCAGCAAACATTCTGAAAAAAGCCATACCACAATTGAGTTATGGCTGGTAAGGGGCAAGATATAAATGGGCTGATTGAGCAGTTGGTGGAGCTCTTACTTCATCAAAATAATGATATTATGAGAAAGGTAGCAGATCCTGGAGCCTAGGATGGTAACAGGGCAAAATGGAAGAGATAGTGGATTTTCCTTTAAGTCTGAGTAAGAAAGCAGGAGTGGAAGAATAACTGTTTGCATACCATTGCAGTGCTATCAAGAATAAAGGGCAATGTGAATAACTTTGCCATGTTAATCCTTATAAAATATAACAATTTGAAAGATATGACCATCTAATAGGATGGCCAGAACATGGGTAGAACACTTGAAGAAGCAGCTTGGCCATCTTGGCTGGATCTTCAGGCCAAGATAAAGGGCCACTTTAGAATTGAGAAGTTGGCACATCAAAGCCTAAAGGAGCTCAAGAAATTACATCAACAAGGAAGAAAGATAAACAAGTTTTTAAACAAGTTTGACCTTCTAAGGAAAGAGGCAGAGATAAATGATAATCACACAGTAGAGTTTCTAAAACAGGCAATTGACAATTGCTTCTATTCTCAGGTTGCACTACAAGGAGAAGATAATAGTTAATATCTTAGCATGTTCACAAGATTCCAACAAGTTGGAAGAACCTTTGAGAAGATGATTATTGAGTAGCCTGAAATGTGTCCATTTCTACCTCCCAATTGGTTTCAATCTCATCTATTCCAGTCTCAATTTTGTTCTTTCCCTGTATTTCCTCATTTCACAGCTATAAGCATGCAGCCAGGAAGAGGAACCCTTATGAAAATCAATTGCCAAGATGTTTGACCCCAGTGCCCTCTGATCACATGCTACAACTGTGGTAAAGTTGATCATATCTCATGTGTATGTTCAGCTTCTTAGAACACTGCCTGTTTAATAACTCCTAATTGGGTTGTTCCAAGGCTACAGCAGCAGTGGCAACAACAAGTTCTGCCCATTCAGTTTGGGGAATTCTGTTATGTGCTCAGCAAACACTGACAGTTTACTCACATGACTGTGGGACTTGCCTGCCATATAAGGATAAACCCTAGACTAGGTTTGATTTATTATATCAGAGTATTCCTCATTGATGGGTTGATTATGTGATGTGACTGGATCTCAGATGAGATCTTAGATCAATACCAATAACATCTGATCTAACAGATCTAGATTAGGATCATATTTGTGGCAGAGATCTAAATGGATCTCCTCAGCCTTATGGCAGCCATGCCTTATTTATATCCATTGACCTGATGTACTTCCATTCTCTCATATCCTCATGGTGTGGTTTCTCTTCTATTTCCCTTGATTCACAAGGCTGATATGGGTAACTACCCATTCTTCCTTGATACTTGAGTCGACCTTGGTGGACACTCCTTCCTATCCTTGATAACTGTTTGGGCTTTTGTGCTAGTGGCCCAGAACTAGGCAAAGAGAAAGAGATGAGTTCCTAGGCCCTTGTATAAACCAGAAAGCTTAGACAGTGAATGAGAGCTAAGAGGAAATTCTTCTTGGATCAAGCTCTTAGATCAAGGCTGTAGATCTAGGCTAGAGGTCAAGAAAGCAAGACTGGGTTTCCCTAGCTTGCACCCCCTGCCTTATATATTGCCTGGCAATATGCACAGACCATATATAGGAGGTCTACTCTAAAGTATGCTATCTATGGGCACCAATAGCTAAAGTAGCTCCTATCTCTAAATAGATATAGTGAACATGGGGTGGCAATGAGGAGTGAGGCAGTGGCCTCATGGATCTAGGGAGAGAATGGAAGAAAAGCCATACCATGAGGATGTGGGAGAATGAAAGACACTGGTACCAATCTATGAAATGGGCATGGCCACCATAAGGCCAAGAAGATCCAATCTGGATCTCTGCCACAGATCAGATGTCATCTGGAGATCTGGATCTCATCTGAGATCTGCCACATCATGTGACTGATACCTGGTGTCAGGGGAATACTCTGATATAAGGACTTAGCCTTAGCCTAGGGTTATCCTTATAAGGATACTCATTCACATGATCACATGCTCCTGGTCTCATGACCAGTCACATCACATGCTCTATAGCTCTCATGGTCACATGCTGACCATCATGTTAGGTTGGTACCATAACAAAGGCCACTGCCTCATCCTTACTCATCACCCTATGCCCTATTTTCTATTTAAAAAGGTATGAGAGAATACTGCTATTGGTTACATAGATAGTAGGTTACTTATTCTGTGTACAAGGCTATGCCTCCTAGCAATATATATACAGGGTGGGCAAGACCTGGAGTCTCTCCAGTCTTGATCACTTGTATCATTCTCCTCTTCACTTGGGCACTGTGGTGTGGTGTTAACCTGAGTACCTTCTTTTTCTTGTTTTCTCTTTTTCCATCAAGATCCACAAGCCTAGTTTGGGACCACTAGTCTCAAAAGCCCTCTTGTTGTCATCATTGCCTGTCACTCACCAGTTGTTGCATATATTCAGATTGCACTCTGAGTGGTGCATAACAAATTCTCTTTCCCTGATGAAAATGGTTGGTGCACTGCAGAACTGGAAGTTATTGGCCTGGTTTACAATATGGCAGATGCAATATGTTTTCAAGAAATCCCTGTAGCTTCATGTTGATTGATGGAAGAAGCCCAGGCATACTTCAAAGATGTGTTTGAGTTGGAGGCATATCAGCAGGCAGGAAAAAGCAAGGGGGATGTGAAAAACTTGATACTATATCTTCAAAAATTTCTTCTTTTTCAAAATTTGTACCATTATGTCTTTGGGCAGAAATCGATTGTTTTTATGTCAGAAAGATGTCTCTACTAAGCATGGTTCTAGCTGAAAGGTGCTTAATTTCTTCTGAAAAGAAAATTAACAATTATTTATACACAGATTTTGAGTTTGAAATAAAAACCTAGA
>JBBPJW010000069.1:51686-69483 GCA_038088935.1 Pulveroboletus aff. viridisquamosus
TTCAATTGCATAAAATGAGATAAATTGAAAATAGAAACTAAATTATTAGGTGAAACCAGAGGGAAAAAAGGGATACATTTAACTAATTGTGGTTTTACTAATGCTATTATTGACTCTAAAGTATCTCTAACTTTTATTGACCAGCAGTTTGTCTGGAAATATGACTTATATAAGAAGCCCATAGGAAAGTACTTAATGGTTTATAATGCTGATGGAACTCAGAGATCTATTAGCAAAATCTCAAGTTACATGGTACTGTATTTATCTATCAAGAACAAGAATGGCATATGGCATTAAGAGCAAATCACAACTATAATATCATATCTGGGCACAATTAAGCTCCTTATAGAATGCAACTGGTTCAAATGATACAATCTGGATATCAATTGGGTAAACAAGACCATTCTCTTCCCCAAATGTATATAATCATGTCACCAAGTACATATTCCACTAATAGAGTATAAAAAGTTGAAAAAGGAGTTATCTTATAAAGTTTGGCCATTTCTATTAGTTTTCTCTCAAAAGCAATCAGAATATATGCTAACCAGAAAACCATGGGACCATGCTATGGATTTCAAAAGCAATTTTATTTCAAAAAAGGGAAGAATTATTCCATTGGCTAATGCTGGATTACAGAAGATATAAGACTTTATCATGAAAGAAATGTCCAAGGGCTATATTTGATTGTCAAAGTTGCCTCAAATGTCACCTGTGTTCTTCATTGGTAGGAAGGATGGTAATAAGCATATGGTTATTGATTACAGATATCTCAATGACCATATTATAAAGAACAACTACCCAATACCTCTTATTTCAACTCTTATTGATTACTTAAAGGAAGCTAATATGTTTACTACTTAAATAACATTCACATCAAGGGTGGTAATAAATAAAAAGGTGCCTTCACCACTTTACTGGGTGCATATAAATCATTGGTAATGTATTTTGGTATATGCAATTTACCAGGCACATTTTAAAACATGGTTAATGATATTTTTCATGATCTTTGGACTGAAGTTCTTATCTATATTGATAATATTATTATTATTACAAAAGGAAAGTTAATAGCAGATTATTTTACAGTGGTTAGTAAAGTGCTTCATTATCTGAAAGACCATGATTTGTTCCTTAAGCCAAGCAAGTGCCATTTCATGCAATAGAAGATGAATTATCTAGGCATGGTGGTATCTAAAAAGGTGGTCTGAATGCAGCTCAATAAAACTAGTGCCATTTGTAATTGGCCACTCTTTTCTATAGTCAAACAATTCCAATCATTCTTAGATCTAGCCAATTATTATTGATGCTTTATTCCATGTTTTGTGGATATTGCTCACTCTCTTCATTATATTATCCATAAAACTGTTCCTTTTTATTGGAATGCTGCCTGTCAAGAGGCTTTTACTTATCTCAAAGATATTCTTCTCTCTAATCCCCTCCTTGTTTTTCCAGATTTCTCTTAGCCCATCTGTCTGAAAACAGATGCTTCTAGTATTGCTAAGGGGGCTGTACTTACCTTCCAGTCTATCAATGGATTATGGCATCTAGCAGCCTATATGTCTTATGCATTCACTTTTGTGAAGATAAACTATCCTATTTACAACAAAGAACTTTCAGCTGTTATTCATGCTTTCAAGGATTGGCATTATTATTTTAATGGTCAGTTCCAATTTGAAATCTAGACAGATCACAAGAATTTGAAATATTGATGGAAACCACAGGATCTTTCTTCTCAGCAGGATTAGTGGCACATGGCTCTTGCTAAGTTCAATTATGTTTCTGTTCACAAGCCTAAGATCTCCAACAGTTGTGCTAATGCTCTCTCATATCATTCCAATCATGGCATTCCCTTAGATCTCAATAAAGCTATTATGGTACTACCTGACTTGGTTTTTTTTCATGTTATTTCATATTCCTCTGACTTTTTCTCTGCAATGGTTTCTTTTTCCTGTTAAAACTACTGAAAGTTATAACTGATAGCAACCTAGTTGCTCCACTGTCAGATCTAATCCTAGAGATGCTGAATAATCTTCTAAGCCAAGCATACTACTAGGCTATAGGTATTATAATGCATATTTTCTTTTTCTGATCATGTGACCTTATCTTATCTTCTCCACATGATTATCTAATCTTTTATCTTATCAGGGCATGTGATGGGTCACCTGATCCAGGGCATAGGATTAATCTCATGCCTTCAGACCCTGCAAAGTTCACTTCCATCTCTATCACTTCTTTTCATTTTCATTTCTTCTCTTCTATTTCAAAAGCCAGGATCCTTAATGGCTTCCACAGTGGCTTCTCTTTTTTCTAATCCCTGTGCTGCATGTATGGGATTATTCCCATCAGGGACTTGGTCCATGCATACTCTATAGCATATAAATACTATAGAATTACTGTCTTTTAGCTTCCCAGCTTTGAACACTTGTATTATACTCATGTTAACTTGATGCTCCCCTTATAACAATTTCTCTTTCCTCACAAGCTTGTGGCACTTCAAACTTGAGGTGCATAATATTAGAGAGGCTAAAGAGGATAAACTCTAGATGCAAGATACTATTAGAATTCAGGTAATAGTAAGGGAGAGCTCCAGAACAAACTCCTGGGTTGAGCCAATTAATGGTGCTTAGCCTGTAGATAAGAGCATAGCTCTGGGGGCTTCTAAAGAAGTCTGGAGATTCTAAAAGGTTAAAAGAAGCTTTCCTTAAGTTAAACAGGACTTGGCTTCACCTTATGTAATGTGTCCTTGCACAACCTGATATCCCAATTTATAAAGGAGTCAGAGAAAGAGAGGAGAGAAGTCTCACAGCTTAGCATGAAGGACAGGCAAGATAAGAAGTGTCAAGCCTAGTTATAATGAGAACAAGCTCTTAGGATTTCCTTAAGAATTCCATTAAGGCCTGAGTTACTCTGAAGTAAACCAGAGGTTTAGAGGGTAAGCTTGGAAGCTCAGTCAGAGTAAGGACAAACTCAAGACAGGGGTGTGTTCATCAATCTTTGAGCTACAGTACTATACAGGAGTTACAGTACTTATAGTTCCAGAGTAGCAAAGGATCTAAGTAAAAAGAAGAGATAAAACTAGAGTTGTCTCAGAAGTAAGGACAGATACCAATGTATTTTAGAGATGAATGGAGATGTTAGCAATAACAGTGTCAAGCCATGTCATACTGAAACTAAAAGATGGCAAGAAGATGCAAGAGTTAAAACAGAAAAGTGAAAGAAGCAAGAGTGAAAGAAAGTGCAGAGTTAAAACAGAATAGTCTGAAGAGAATAAGATAGAAATGAAGTTGTACTAAATGACTGAAAATAAGACAAAGCTAAAATCAGAATAGAGTGGAAATGGGACAGAGGATCAGAGCAGCCATAGTGTTGCTAGTGCAGGAAAAGCACAAGCACAACTGGAGTGAAATAAAGTAGTAGCAGAAAGCATAAGCACAACTGAAGTGAGATGAAGTAGTAGTAGAAAAGCTAGAGATACATAAAGGAAATCAAGGACTAGTATAGCTCACTGGCTAGTGCAGAGTATGAAGGACAGCTAAGGACTGAGTTAGAATTTGGGCCTGAAATGTGGGATATAACACTTCCTTCTCCCTTTCTCTCCCTCTATTATAGTATTATGACAAAGATTTGAAAGTGTACAAAAATAAAAACAATCAAGTATTTGTACCTTTCTCTTTGCATTCACATTTTTTACACTTCACTCATTCTTTACCACTTGAGGGCTATTATAATGCACATTTTTAAGTTCTTTCTTATTTTCCCATTTTTTCACTTTTTATCAACTCTTCATATTGTCACATCATGTGATCCTGATAAACCTTACCACTTTATTCCTTCACATCTTCACATTGTCACTTTTTTACTTTTTTACTCTTTCACATATCACATATCTAGAATCTTCTAGAATATAACATTATATACCTTATATATTTCTAGGTTCCTGTTCTCTTTCTGCCATTGAACAGCTTACTATACACTAGTTTAGGATAGGCCAGACCTACATGGTCTGTGTGTATTTCTGTAGCATATAAAAAGGGCCTTGGTACAAGCCTGGATTTTTCCAGTCTTGTGCACTTGAGTTATTGGCTTTATACAAGTTCTTGACTCTTCTTTTACTTCCCTCTTGCCTAGTTCCTTGGCCTCTAATTCCTTGGCTTCTCTTAGCACAAGCACAAGCTCAAGCATTCAGTAGTCAATACAAAGATCATGTTTCAGAGGCCACTCAGGCCAGCTATGTACTTTTTATTTAATTACTTGGTTTTATTATTGGCCTTGATTGAAAGAAGACCTTACAGACTTTATTCAATGGTATCCTACTTGTGCCATGGCTATAGGACAAGAAACCTTTACTTCCATTCTTTTACTATCCACAGCATTGGTACCATGGAAAGACATTTTGGTGGATTTGGTAATAGGATTACCTATAATACAAGGCCAAGATGCTATCCTGGTGGTAGTAGATCATTTTTTCTAAAGAAGTGATTTTATCCCTTGCTTTTTTTCTCTGTCATCTTTAAATTTAGCTAAATTATTTTGTAACCATATTTGATCATGTCATGGCCTCTCTTGTTTTATTGTCTTAGACAGAGAACCACAATTTATTTCCTCTTTCACAGTGGCATTAAATAAGGCACTCAGGATATCCTCTAAGATTATGATGGCCTATTACTCTCAGACAGATGATTAGACAAAGCATATAGATTAGAAGCTGGACAAATATCTTTGAACATTTGTGGCTAAAAACAGCAGGACTGGATTGACTGGATCAAGCTGGTGGAATTTCATCATACTAACTTCTTCTCATTAGTTACCTGCACTATACCATTTTTCATTACCAAATGGTTTTTTCTTCAAATGGACTTTGAAGCCTCCATTCATTCATTCATTTTTAAAGCCCAGATGGACAAATTATTTGCAGTTATAAAGGAATCCCTTGAGAAGGCTCACATGTCTATGCTTGCCCATAACACTAAAACTTCTTATCTGATCTATAGTTCTGGTAACTCTATTTTCCTATCCACTTACAATTTATTCCTTCTATATCTGTCAAAGAAACTCACTCAATGATGAATTAGTCCATTTGTCATTCTAAACATACTTCCTAATGCTATCTGACTTTACCTTTTACAGATAATAAAAATTTATCTAGTTATTAATGTTAGTTGGGTCAAAAAGGCTTTAGATGCCCTTACAGATCAGGAGATTATTTGCACCAATTCTATTATTATCATGGAAGAAGGACATGGTGAATACTAGGTTAATTATATTGTAAACTCTTGTTCTGTGATGAGAAAAATTAGAATATTTGGTCTATTGGAAGGAATATGCTGCTAAAGATTGTACTTGACAGTCTATGGTAAATATTGCTAATACTCCTGCCTTGGTTGCTGAGTTTCACAAACTCCATCCATCTGTGCCCTGTTATCTGTTCTCCATTGATCCTCCTTACTTTGCTTATCTTTTTCAACCCTATACCAACTTTATGAATGCCACTTTACTTTATCTCTCTTGTTTGAAAGCTAAGCACTAAAAAGAAAGTAGTGTTATGACTTTTTTTTTTTTTTTGATCACATGACTTTATCTAATCTCTTATCTTATCAGAACATGTGATAAGTTACATAACTCAGGGCAGAGGGTTAGTCTCATGTCTTTGTCATATCCTATATTCCAAACCCAATTCCAACCCAGTTTCTACTGGTTCTTCAGGCTAACTATGCTTATGTTTTCCCTGCATTAGCATTACTAGAGTTGTTCTGGCCCTCTGTTTTCTTTCCACTTTATTCTGTCTTAGTTTTGCTGCATTTTCAGTCACTCAATATATCTTACTTTTTACCTTGTCCTCTTCAGACCACTTCATTGTAACTTCATGCCTTTCTCTACTCTTGTTCCTGTTGCTTTCCTGTCTTGCCTCTTATATCTCCCATTACCTTTAAGTTTAGTCTGACATATCTTAATGCTGTTATTGCTGACATCTTCATTCATCTCCAAGATGCATTGGCACCTGCCCTCACTTCTGAGACAACTCCAGTCTTGTCTTCACTTCTTGCTTATACCTCATGTTACTTTAGAACTATAAGTACTTAACTTCTGTATAATACTGGAGTTTGAATATCAATGAAAAAAAACCCTGTCTGAACTTCATTCTTACTCTGACCAAGCTTCTAAGCTTACCCTCTAAGTCTCCAGGTTATCTCAGAGTGACTCAAGGCCTTAATGGAATTCCTAAGAAAATCCTAATGGGCTTATTCTTATTATAACTAGACTTGATGCTCCTTGTTTCACTTGTCTCTCATGTTAAGCTATAAGACTGCTCTTCTCTCTTCCTCTGACTCCTTTGCAAATTGAAACACTGGGTTTTGCAAGGATATATCACATAAGATAAAGCCATGTTCTATTTAACCCAGCAGGAATTACCTTCAAACCTTTCCAAATCCCCTTCAGACTTCCTTGGAAGTCTCCAGAGTATATTATTCCCCATGAGCCAAGCCCCATTAGGGTATTTGTACTCAGAATCTGTCATCTGGATTCTCACTATATGTCTTGGGATAAGTTTTGACAGATAATATATAGTGAATAGGAAAAGGTCATAGTTAAGGAGTTTATCTAGCTTCTTTGCAAAAGTAAAGGCAAATTGAAAGCCTCTCTTAGAGATAATTTTATCTTATAAGCTAAAGCATAGATAGATTTTGTGAAAAAAGAGGATGGCTATACCCTCTGCAGTGGCAGTTTTCTTGATAGGACATAGAATTACCCCTTTTATAAGCCCATAATTAACCATGACCAAGAGGGAATTATAGCCATTGGAGAGGGAAAGATCCATGATTAGGTCATAGAAAATCATTTGAAAAGGGTGGGTGGTGGTAAAATAAATGGATAACAGGGCAGGGATGAAGAGAAAGTGTTAACTTTGTTTTGCTGACAGGTGGCTGTTACACTTGGTCTGGGTAGGAACAAGTGTAGACCTTCAGAAGAGGGAACTAAGCTGGGGTGACTAGGAGAGCTCAACAATGGTCAGCTCTGGGAGTGGTGTGACTTATAGGGACAACACTGGCTTTAGATTCAACAATAGGGTCAAGGATACTAGTAACACTGGGCTAGTATGTTGACTAGGTTAACTAGGGGTTCCCTCTTGTGCACCAATGCATGAACTAAGAGTGGATTGCAAGGTACTAGATATGGTGCAGGTGATAAAAAGATAGAAGTAGCATAAGAAGAGAGAGGAGATGAAGTACACTACTTATATAGTATAGTGGATAAGGTTCAGACTCAGTTGGATGAGTCATTGGAGATAACTAATGATCTGTGTGGAAATAAATGGAATGTGAGAGAATCAGATGACTGTGTCATATTCAATGACTAAGTGCAAAGAAAGCAGATCATATGTAATATCTGCTGAGTCAGAGAATGTTCTGGAATAAAAGAAGTGGAAGTTCCAGAACATGAACAAGAAAGTGTCTGAAACATGTAAAAGTAAAGCTATTGCAAGAGGAAAAAGAGAGGAAAAAGAGTGGGGAAACATAACAGTGGCACAATGTTTAACAAATCAGCAAGCATAAATGGTCATGTCAGATCACCAGAATTCCTATTTAACAAGTTGAAGGGGTTTTAAATAGCCTGGGTAACTGGTAAGGGGATGGTTATAACAACAGTGAAGAATGAATTTAAAAAAAGATTTATCAGCAGGGATATAAATGTGGTTATAGTAGGTAAGGAGGTTATTATAGAGTTTTCAGTTGACAATGCATTTGTTATAATCACTTTTTACTTTTTCCATCACGTGACCGTGGGACACTTCTCATCTTTCACATTTCACATCTTCATCATGTCACATCTTCACATTTTACTCCTTCACACTTTCATATATCACAGCCTAGACCATGATATCATTACCTGGTAGTTACCACATGGAACTGCTATGGTACTTCCTCCTTTATTGCCATTGGTTGGCTGACTGTAGCATACTTAGGGCCGGTCCTATCTACATGGTCCGTGCATACATTTGTAGCATATATAAAGGAGGCTGGCACAAGCTGGGATTTCCCAGTCTTGTGCACTTGAGCTTTCTGCTTTATACAAGTCACTCAATTCACTTCTACTCTTGCCTAGTTCACTTGGGGTCTAGATAAAACCCAAGCTTTTGAGTATTCAGGTGACCACTAGGACCAGACTTGAGGAATTACTTAGGATGGTAGATTGCTGTTTCAGCATTTATAAAGATTAGAGTACATGGGATTATCCCATTTGTGAAAAAGGAACAGACATAGGGGGTTAGTTTCTGCATGTTTGCAGATATAAGTAAAGTGAATAGTGTTAATAATATGGTAGAAGAAATACTCCAGAAGAGCAGTTATAGCAGAGTTGTTGGTGGAGTCTAAGGAACAGAAGTCCAGGTATTGTAAAAGGGCATTAGGGCCAGAGAGGGCTGTTCTAGCAACATGATGAAGCTAAATATTGAAGTCAGCAAGGTCAAAAAGCTAACAGGCTTGTCAATGGTTGAGAATATGGGGATATGAAATTATATGAGGTTCTTGTGATCAGTGAAGACTTGAATAATATAAGGAGATCCCTGGAGATATTGGTGCCAAGTTTTGAGGGCATGGATAATTGCAAGGAGTTTACAATCATAGGTATTGTAGTTGAATTAGCAGAGAAGAGGGTTTGAGAGAGATAGGAACAGGGGTGCCAGTTCCCATTCAAATCTGTCTGAAGAAGGATATCACTGGATACATAGGCCAAGGCATTAGTAGCAATGGTGAAGGGGCATAAGAGGTCTGAAAGCTGGAGGACAGGTTGGAAGAGAAAAAGAGCCTTGAGTAAATTAAAGAATTCCTGGCAGGCTGAAGTCCAGGACCAAGCCACCTTGGTAAGGTCAAGAAGGAGATGGGTAATAAAGGAATAACTTGGGATAAATCATTTGTAGAATTAAGTGAAATTCAGAAAAAAGTGGATGTTTTTGACTTTTTAAAGGATGGGCCATTTGGTGATCCCATCAAGTTTGATGGGGTCTATGGCTAGTTCACCTGGGCAAACTATCATGCTAAGGTACTCCACCTTGAGGAAGGTGAAGGTATATTTCTTCAATTTGAGATGGAGATAAAGATCTGCCATTTACTAGAGAATGTGGGAGATACAGGTTCTATGGGTTTTAGCATCAGGGAAGGAAATGAGAAGGTCATCCATATAGATAATAAGCCATTCTTTGGTGATTATATTGCAGAAGAAATCATTCATGAATTGCTGAAACATCACTAGTGAGTTATTTAGACCAAAGAATATCACTGTGAATTCAAAGAGGCCTTTATGTGTAATAAAGGCCACCTTTCATTGGTGTCTGTTTTTGATACAGATATTGTATCCCCATCAAATGTTGAACTTGGTGAACAGCATAGCTTTACAAAGTTTGTCAATAAGATCAGAGATAAGGGGAAGGTGGTAGACATTGCAGATAATGTGTTCATTTAAATACCTATAATCCTGGCAGGGGCAGAGTTTACCATCTTCTTTTTTAAAAAGAAGAAGAAAGATGCTTGAAAGGAGTTGAAAGGGTAGGTCTTGCCAGTGCAGAGGTTTTCCTTGATAAATTCTTTCAGAGCTTGGTATTTTGAAGAGGACAGGGAGTAGACCTTCCCAATTTTGGATGAAAAGGTCTTCTTAAGGCTAATTTTATAATATAAGGCCTGAATGCTGGGAGTTTGTTAAGGGTTTTGAATATATTAGAAAAGACTGCAGTAAACTATTGATATTCTGAAGAAAGGGTGGTTTTGGATTTAGCCTTTTCAGCTTTAATGGCAAGTTTAGTGGAGGTGATGAGTTTTGCCACAGTCATGGAGAAGAGAAATGCAGAACATGAGTTAATAACATAAGAGAAGTGCCATTTATAGAGGTTATTGTCAATAAACTGGTTGGGAAAGTCATTTTCTAGATAGCAAATCAGATGTTTGTTATTAGCTAAGATGGTTTCTCTTACCTGATGTTGTCAGAAAGAGGGTCAGGCTACTTCATAGTAGTAAAGCTCCTTGAAGTTGTCAGAGAAGGTAAAAATAATAAGTGAATTGGCCATCCAGTTAATACTAGAAGTTGTTGCTTGCAATTATGGGAGTTCTAGAATAAGAATTTCCCTACCACATGCTATAATGTGGCAAGAGATGGAATGGGTAACTTTTTTCATTTGAAGAAGTATAGTACTTGTGTAAGTAATATGACCCTTCTTGTTGAGGAAGAAGTCAACATTGTAAATGTGAAGGGGAGTGAAGAGTTAAGTGATGAGAAACTTGTGATGAAAGACAAACTCCCAGTTGATATAGTTATTTTGTGCTCTACTATCAACTAAGGTAAAGGCATCTACAACTGGTCTTAAGTATGAGGATGAAAAGACTTGTACTGGAATTTTCATAAACTTTCTAAAGGATAATACAAGTATAGGCATGCAAGAAAGGGCAGGAGCACCTTGCATAGAGGAGGTACTCTACTTCAAAAATCCAGTTCTACTCTACCCACTTCAAATTCTTTGGCAGTAATCTTCTTGACTGATTTCTTGGCAGAAAGTATGGCAGGCATGGAAGGGCAGTTATTGGGGCAGGTGGTATTACACTAGGCCTGGGTAGGATCAGGTGTAGACCTTTGAAAGAGGGAACTACAAGTGGAGTAAGCTCAATGAAGGGTCAGCTCATGGACAAGGAGTAGTGTAACACAAGGACAATACTGTCAAGAGGAGCACTTGGACAAAGTGTCAAGCTACCACAGGGATACTGGCCTGTGGATTTCAAGGGTTCCCTCTTGTACACCAATGTGTGGACTAAGAAGGGATATATTATCAAGAGGGGGATACCTTAAGGTAACCAAGGTATCAAGTGAATTGATGTATGAAGTAGAAGGTAAAAGATAGAAGGTAGAAGGTAGAAGTAGCATAAGGAGAAGAGAGGCAAAGTATGCTACTTTATAGTACAGAGAAACAAGGTTCAGACTCAGTTGGATGAGTCATAATGATAACAAATGCTAAGTAATAGATCCATGTGGAAATGGATAAAACATGGGAGAAGTACCCTGTGTGTAATGTGACATAACTCATGTGAAGGGAGCAGATCATAAGTAATACTGGGTAAGTCAAAGTGTGTTCTGGAACAGAAGAAAGAGAAGGTCCCAGAACATAAACAAGAAAGTATTCAAGATGTGTTATACATCTTGCACAATCACCACTTTCACATCATGTGATTGTGGAAACAATACTTCTTTTTAGGTTAACCCTAGCTTGGGGCTTGGCTATTCCTATGAGTACCTTATGGTCAGTGGTCACATGACTAGGATCTGGGATCTTCCCAGGATCTGCCCATGGATCTTCCCAATCTAGATCTGGTTGTATCTCCATGGATCTGACAGATCCTTAGATCTACTTCCACAATCTCATCTGTGGCAGAGATCTCCATCCTTATATGTAACCCTGATCTTCCATATGAGATCTCTCTTCTCTTCCATTCCTATCCCTTGATTCATGAGGCCACTGCCTTACTTCTCATTCCCACTCCATGTCTTTTTCTCTTCTATTTAATAGTGCAACCTTACTGCTATTGATGTCCATAGATAGCAGCACCTTAGAGTAGGCTAGTAGTAGTTGGTCCATGCACCTCCCTAGGCCATATATAAGGGGCGGGTACAGGTAGTCAAGTCTCTCCAGACTTAATCACTTTGTATCTTGCTTTAAGCACTTCTTTGGATCTCAACCCTTTCAGGTTAGGCCCTCAGTTGCATGGGCATGAGTCTCTTCCAAGTTCTCCTTTGTCGATTCCTCCTTGGTTACTCCTCTTCAGAGCCTTCTCTAGGTTTTCCTTTTATGTTCCTTCTCTTTTCTTTCATCTAGATTTAGCCTCTGGAATCCAGAGTTGTAACAAGATACATGAATGTGAAACATGGTAAGAGAGAAAAAAAAAAGGGGGGAATTGTAACATTACCCCTGGTGTATGTTTAATGTTCTAATTAGACACAACTAGTCATAGGCTACTGAGAAGCCTGTGATGTTAGCCCAGCTGATGTTATCAATAATGTCATTCTTATCATTGATATAATAAAAAGGCAGTGGGGGTAAGTAAGTTGCAGGAGCATGATAATAGGATCTGCAGGAGCAGCAAGAGAAGTGTGAGAAGCATGAGGAGTGAATGGAAGAGAATGAGAATGAGAATGGAGGGTAAGGTTGGCAAAGCAGGCAATGAGCTTGATTATGGCTGGACTATTAGCAGAGACAGGTGGGGCATTAATACAAGGGGCACTGGATCCACTGGTGGCCCAGTGCATGGCATTGAAAGCACCTGTTGTGGTAGTGAGGATGGCTAGGAGGCAGGCAGGCTCTGCCATCATGGCCAAACCACCATGCCTCAGTGTGGGCAATATGGTTAAGTTTAGCAAGAGTGAGTGGAGAGGATGAGGTGGAGGGAGTCACAGGGCAAGTGGGTGGAAGATGCTGCCAGGCAGTGAATGACTCTTGTTTAAAGTGGTCAAGGTTGACAAGGAATTTCCTGAACTTGAGCTGATAGGCAAAATTATCCAGAATAAGTGATAAGTGATAATATATGATATTGAGTCTCTAACAAACAGTGTTGGTGTTGACTTTGGCAGTGTGGTGTAGGAGCTGTGTGATGAGGAACATCTTCTTTACCTGATGGTAGAGGTGGTAGACAGCTGTCACATCCCATGCCTTCTGAGCCCATTCCCACTTTCTCCAGCATAACTCCAGTTGATCCTAAGTTGCATACCCTCTAGTTACTTCTTTTCTGCTACTATACCTACAACTTCATGTTCACTGAACTCTGCTTCATTCCAATACTATTCCATAGTTACTTCAATATTTTCTCCTGTTCCTGTTTCTTGTCCCCTTGCTTCTCCCTGCCACTCTTCAGTTTCAGTATGACAAGATTGGACATTTCCCTACTTGATATCTCCATTCATATCTTAGTTAGTTAGATACCTGCTTCACTTCTGAGTTAACATCTGTCTCATTTTACTATACTTAGTCAGTTCCTGCTTCCCTAAAATATAAGTACAATAGCTCTGTATTCTGTACATCAGTTAGAATATTGACATTAATGATACCTTTGTCTTCATGACTCCTGCTTGAAGCCATCCTCACTATTCCTCAACCTAGTGTCATAGTTCTCTCAAGTCCAGCTCTCTCTTGGTCCTCCAACCAAGTTTCTGACACCTTCTGACCATTCTGCAAATCAGGGCACCAGTACCAGCATAAGGGCACACCACATACAGTGAAGCCAAGCCCTGCCAGTTCCGGAGATACCCGGAGTATCCTGGAAGTACATCCCAAGTTATAACAACAGCCCATAGAGGGGAGTACATGTCTAGGTAGGAGCCAATGGTGACAGAGAGTTGCAAGTCAAATATAAAGGACTAAAGTCTGATGCAGTACATGTCATTATGGTCACCTAGGCAAAGAGCATAAGCTGTGATGGATAAGTCAACAGTGGTAATGGGACAAGGAGTGGTCAATCAGGCCCTGGGTAGTGGGATGGCAGTGACAATGGGCAAGAAGGGTATGTTGGCTAGGTAAGTGGGTACTGGGACAGCATGATGGGAAAGATGGCATTGAGGGTTTCCTAAGTGGGTAAGGGAGGAATGTCAGAAGTGAAAAACAAGGTGGCATTGGCATTGGTCAAGGTGGTGTTGTGGTTTGAGGATATGGTTACTTTGGAATGGGGCAAGGTTTGGACTTCTTGGTAATGCAAGGAAGAAAGGCAATGGAAGGAGTTTTAAGGGAGTGCTGCTTTTTATAGATGGCCAGGAGTTCAGAAGCATTGCCAAGATTGAACTCAGCTTTCTATAAGTCTTCTTTCACTGAGTAACTCTTCCATCAGATCAGGAAGGAGCAAGAAGAAGGTGAGCTGCAATGTTTTAATATCTGCTTGACTTCATATTCTTCTTGACCTTCTATAAGGTCTGGGGTTGGAGCTGGAATGTTCTTTTCATGAATGTTGTTTTCATGATAGAGTAATAACAATGAAGCATGGAAGGTCAGATGGATTTTTCAGGTGGTAGGGAGGTGGAGTCTATAGGTCACAGGGGAGAGTACTTCAGTAATGGCAAAGGATTCTTCTTTTTTGATACACATCTTGTGCAACCACCACTTTTACATCACATGATCATGGGAGATATACTCCTTTTCAGGTAACCCTAGCCTGGAGTCTGACTACTTTACAAGTACATTTATGGTCAGTGGTTACATAACACAGGAATCTGGGATCTTCCCAGGATCTGCCCAGAGATTTTCCCTATCAAAGATCTAGATGTATCTCCATGGATCTTGGATCTACATCTATGATCTCATCACATCTGTGGCAGAGATCTTCATCCTCATGTTCAACCCTGATCTTCCATTATGAGTCTTTCCTTCTCTTTCATTCCTTATCCTTGATTCATGAGGCCACTGCCTCATTCCTTAATATTTACTCCATGCCTTCCCCTCTCCTATTTAATAGTGTGTTCTTACTGCTATTGGTGTCCATAGATAGTAGTAGTCTAGGATAGACTTAGTGTACATGGTCCATGTGCCATCCTGGGCCATATATAAGGGGCAGATATGGGTAGTCAAGTCTCTCCAGACTTGATTACTTTATGTCTTGCTTTAAAGCACTTCTTTGGATCTCAACCCTTTCAGGATTAGACTCTCAGTTGCATGGGCACAAGTCTCTTCTGAGTTCTCCTTCATTGATTCCTCCTTGGTTGCTTCTCTCCAGAGCCTTCTTTAGTTTTCCCTTTCATGTTCCTCCTCTTGCTCTTCATCTAGGTATAGCCTCTGGGATCCAGAGTCATAACACCTTTTGGATATGAATTTGGGATTGGTAACAGAGTGTTTTAAGTTCTATGCTTCTAGCCAAATCTTTGTTCCCTTGATAAAAGGGGTAAACTCTGAATGGATATGGGAAGCCATCACCTGATGTGCAAGGTCATGGGCAGCTAAGGCTTCATCTCCAGCTGTGGTTAAGTGTTTCAGCCTGTCAGTAACAGCAGGCATCAGGGTTTTGGGGATTACCAAAGGCAGGGCACAGGGTTCATAGCCTATCAGGAGGAAGAACAGTAATTGGTTGGTTATGGAGTGAGGGTGGTGATTGTGTGCAAATTCTGTGTGGGAGATGTTTTCTGCCCATTTGGACAGGTTAGCTCTGCAAAAGATGTGAAGGTAGATTTCAATTTTCTGGTTGACTT
The DNA here is from genome assembly GCA_038088935.1 of Pulveroboletus aff. viridisquamosus. Taxonomy (NCBI): domain Eukaryota; kingdom Fungi; phylum Basidiomycota; class Agaricomycetes; order Boletales; family Boletaceae; genus Pulveroboletus; species Pulveroboletus aff. viridisquamosus. Next base: position 66,882 of record JBBPJW010000069.1, read on the forward strand.
ACTCAGTCTCTCCATCAGACTAAGAGTGGTATGCAGTGGACAAGGCAAGGTCATAGTTGAGGAGTTTCCCCAACTCTTTGATGAAGGTAAAGGTGAACTATGGACCTCAGTTGGAGATGATTTTGTCATATAAACCAAAACATTTCATTTGTAAACTCTCTTGAAGAAAAGCATGACTATTCCTTTGGCAGTGGGAATTTTCTTGGTGAGGACAAGAACTATCCCCTTAGTAATCCCATAGTCAACCATGACCAATAGGGAATCAAAGTCACCAGATTGGGGAAGATTGGTGATCAGATCACAAGAGATCTGCTGGAAAGGGCATAGTACCCATAAGAAAATGGAATAAAGAGTGGATGTGGAGGGGTATGTGTTGACTTTGTACTATTGGCAGACAACACACATGTTAACATACTTGTGGATATAGATGGCAAGTCCAGGCCACCAGAATTCTTGTTGGACAAGCATATGGATTTTCAAGTAGCCAGGGTAACTGGCAGTTTCATGATCATGGCAGTGGTGAAGAATGGAGTAATGAAGTTTCTTGTCCAGAGGGATATACACATGGTCATGGTATGTAAGCAGGGTATCATGGAGTTTTCAGTTACAGAAGTGGGACTGGAGATCATTGCACATGGGACCATCTCATTTCTAAAGAATGGAGAGGTGAAGGGGATTATCCACTTGATATTTGTGAATGTGAGTATGAAGGGTGGCATCAATGATGCAGCAAAAGATGGTCTCAGGAAGTAGGGTGACCTCTGAGTTATCCAAGGAGAAGTCTGGGCAAGATCCAGATGACAAGAGAGAGTGTTAGGCCTACCAAGGAAGAATCCAGCAACATGGTAAAGCTGGATGTCAAATTCAGCAAGGTCAAGAAGCCAGTGGGCTTGTTGACAGTTAAGTATCTGGGGGGCATGGAAATAGGTTAGATTCTTGTGGTCAGTGAAGACCTGAACTGCATAAGAGAAGCCCTGGAGGCATTGCCTCCATGCTTTTAGGGCATGGATTATCATGAGGAGTTTGTGATCATAGATGTCATAGTTTTTCTTGGCAAATGAGAAGGTCTGTGAGAGGTAGAAATAAGGGTGCCAGTCTCTGTTGGCATTAGTTTGGAGGAGAATGCCATCTGATGCATAAGTGGAAGCATTGGTGGCAATAGCAAAGGGGCAAAAGAGGTTGGGAAGCTAAAGAACTGGCTGGGAAAGAAAGGGTGCCTTGAGAGAATTAAAGAACTCTTGACAGGTGGTGGAACAGGATCAAGGGGCAGTCTTCTTGGTGAGATCAAGAAGGGAGTAAGTAATGGAGGAATAGTTGAGGATAAATTGCCAGTAGAAGTTGGCAAAGCCAAGGAAGGAACAGACATCCTTGACCTTCTGGGGAACAGGCCATTTGACAATTCCATCAAGTTTTATGGGGTCCATGGCAAGTTGTTTTGATTTGATAACCATTCTAAAGTATTTCACAGATGTGAAAGCAAAGGTATATTTCTCTAGCTTGAGGTGGAGATTGAGTTCTGCCATGCATTAAAGGACACAGGCAGTATGAAGGTAATGGGGGTCAGCATTAGGAGAGGAAATGAGGTGTAGATGACCAACCATCCTAAAGCAATCATGTTGCAGAAGGAATTATTCATGAAATGCTGAAATATGGTGGGTGAGTTGTTCAGACCAAAGAATATCACCATTGGCTCAAAAAGTCCCTTGTGGGTGATAAAGGCCACTTTCCATTGGTGTCTGTCCTTAATATGAACATTGTTGTACCCCCAACAAACATCAAACTTGGTGAATAGCTTTGCTTTGTGAAGCTTATCAATAAGGTCAGAGATAAGGGGGAAAGGATATACATTGCATATAGTATGTTTATTGAGGTACCAGTAGTCTTGGCAAGGATAGAGCTTACCATCCTTCTTCTTTACTAAGAAGAAGAAAGATACTTGGAGGAGGTTGGATGGTCAGATCTTTCTGATCCAGAGGTTTTCTTCCAGGAACTCTTCAGTTGCCTGGCATTTTGAAGAAGATAAGGGGTAGACCTTACCTATCTTGGAGATGAAGGTTTCCTTGAGATTAATCTCATGGTTGTAGGGTCTGCTGGGCAGCAGATAAAAAAGGGTTTTCAGAGTGTCTGAAAATACTAATGCAAACTCCTGATATTCTGGAGGGAGTTCCATCTTGGGTTGAGCCTTTTTGGCTTTGATGGCAAGCTCAGTGGAGGTAGTAAGCTTCACCACAGTAACTAAGGGCAGGAATGCAGAGCATGTGTTAATCACTCAAGAGAAGTGTCATTGATAGAGACAGTTTTGGAGAAACTTCTCAGGGGTGATGTATTGCAAGTTGTTACAGTTTGATTCGTTGGTAGACGGTGTTGTCGTTTAAACCCTAGACAAGGGCTAGTCGATGATGGGTTCGATGATAAAGGGTTATGGGTAGAATGAGTTCTATGAGAGCCACTGTCCAGGTACTGGTACAAGTGCTCAAGACTGAGGAGTCTTGAGACGCTACACTACAGTTTATATAGGTCTAAGTATCGTGCATGGACCAAGACCCTGATGAGATAATTCCCATAGGCCCTGCACAGGGATCAAAAAGAAGTGAAGACATCG
>JBBPJW010000070.1:0-69283 GCA_038088935.1 Pulveroboletus aff. viridisquamosus
AGGAATACTCATATTGAGGACTAGTAACCCTAGCCTAGGGCTTGCCTTATATGGTTACTTGTTCGCACGATCACGTGCAACTGATCATGTGACCAGCGCATCACGCACTCTGAAGTTCCCACGGTCACGTGCGACTGTCATGTTAGGCTAGAGCCGTAACACAGACCATGGCAATATATAAGGCAGGGGGTGCAAGCTGGAGAAACCCAGTCTTGCTCTTTTGACCTCTAGGCTGGATCTATAGCATTGATCTTAGGTCCGATCCAAGAAGGATTTCACCTTTGCTCTCATTCACTATCTGGCTAGGGTTTATACAAGAGCCCAGGGTCTTACCACTTTCTCTAATTTGCCTAGTTAGAGGCCACTAGCATAAAAGCCCTACCAGTTACCCAGGATAGATAGGAGCATCCACCAAAAAAGTTACAAGTATCAAGCAAGGATAGTAGATTGCCATTTCACTAGAGCAAGACTACTTTTCACTTGGTCTATGCTCTCTTAGGACAAGATCACAAGGCTTTGCAGAAGCAGAGCAACAGCTCTTTAGGACCAGGACAACTTAGGCCAACAAGGCATCCATTATATATCAAGGCCAAGAAGGCATATACATAGGCCAAGAAGGCAATAGGACATTTAGGCCATAGGTGTCCAGGATTTTTTTGAGTGCAAGGATCTTGCCTGAGAAATATATTCAGAGGATACTTGAGCATTGAGAACATAGGCTCCTTTTCTTGAAAGGATAGCTGGTTTTATTTATTTAATCAGAGAAACTTCCCCTCCACATTTTCAGAGATGTCTTTTCAGACTTCCCCCTTCTCAGTGACAGTCTCTCTCCCAGTTTACAGAGTTCTCCAAGGGCCAAGCATCAGAGTTAGCTTTGGCAAGGTTCTCCCAATTGGAAATCACAGTCTCGAGAAGGTTCCAATGAATCTTTCCCTTTCTTTTTCATTCACCTCAGTAATTAGGCCTCCCACATCAGCAAAAGGTCACAAGGCAGTTAATTCATCTGTAAAAGCATTAGAGGACAAGGCCAAGGACAAGAACTCTACTCAGAGTTATATCCCCCAAGTTTAGCTTCCAAGGTTGAGTCAGGTGATTAGTGTATCTGCAGTATCAAAAGCCAAGGCAGCAGTTAGAGCACCTGCTCCATCAAAAGCCAATAGCACAAGTTTGAGGAAAGCAAGCACAGGTTTGGGTTCATCCAGCCAAGTGGTAAACCCTGCATCACCAAAGGTTACAAGGTTAGCAAGTATGAGGACAAGTGTTTCAGAGTTAGTTCATTCAGGACCACAAGTTCCAGTTTGCAAGGTATGCCATCAAGTTGGCCATCTCCCAGTGGCATGCCCCAGTTGTTACAACTGTGGAGTAAATGGGTATTTTGCCAAAGATTGCCCCAAGGAAGTTCAATGCTATGTATGTGGACACAAGGGCCACAAGGGAGACACTTGTTAGTAGACCCCTGTGAACTTCTTCAGAGGATGTAAGCCAACATCAGAGTTATCACAGTCACAAGGTCAGGCTATTAGCCCTCAGCTGCTGCAAGAAACAAAAGGTGCAAAGGTTAGATCAATTCTTAAATCAACACAAGGTTCTTTAGTTACCCAGCTGAAGAAGAATGTTTCTTTTGAACAAGGAACCAAGGCTCTAGCAGCTAGTCTCAAGCAAAGCCTTCTAGAGTCACTTATATGGACAAAGAAAGAAGTAGCTGAGCTAAAAGAATGAGTTCAGAACCTGGAAAAAAGGTTATTGAAAGAAACATTATCAAAGTTGCCTGCACCCAAGGTACAGCAGATGAAAGAGTTGAGTAATGCTTCTTGAGTAGATGCCAAGGCTGATAAAGGCAAAGGTACAAGGTTCAAGCAGAGTAAGCAGAAGCAGACAAAAGCTAGTGCTAAAAAAGTCAGAAAAGAAGCACAGTAAGTAGAAGCTAATGCTGAAATGCAATCCCCAATCACTCTTGAGTTCCCACTTCCAGATATAGTTCCCCCAGAAGTCATGGTGCTTCACAAGAAACAAGGAAAGAAAATAGAGAAGCAGCCCAAGTCTGAGAAGTTGGAACCACTGGTTGTGAATTCCCCTACCAGGCTGTCATCCCTGGTCATCAGAGAGGACTTTCCAGTCCTATTTTCTCAGAGTTCATCAAGCCACATAGAAGAAGTCATGGAGACTTTTTCTCCCCTCTCCTCTCCAGTCAATACATCCCTCTCAACTCACTCAGAGATACTTCCAGCCATGTCATGGGACACAAGTATGGTTGAAGTAACAAGGATGAAAGTTGAAGAAATTCAATCATTGTATAAACCTTTTGATTACAGTCCCACCTGGAGTAATTCAGAGCTTTCAGTAGAAGACAAAGGTTCAGCAAGAAGAGATTTCCTTCTGGCCTCTATGGAAGAAATTCCTTTCTTACCAGTTTTAAAGCCATTATCACCTCCAAGAGTTCAATGGGTACCAAGGCACAAGTTGCAGTACATCTACAGACTACCACTTGAAGGAATAGCCAAAGAGGTTGATGAAAATATTCCAGAGATTCCATCCCCAATCTCCACAAGGTCAGAGTTGCTCAGACAAGAGGATCTTTTTGAGCAAGAGCTGCAAGAAACAGAGTCACAAGATGATGAAGTTTATTTCTCTTCAGAAGAGGATACTCCACCTAAAAGCAGGGTCATTAGTGAAGAGCAGGTTTAGCTTCTAGAAAGAAATTGAGTTTGAGCATAAGGAAGAACCAGAAAGTTCTCAAACTACCAAGGACCTCAGCAAGTTGTTAAAAGGCAAAGAAGTTGAGTCAGAGACAGTAGTCTCTTTACCTAGGAATAATCAGAGTCAAGAAACCAAGGTTGAAGAAATAGACAAAGATAGTCTCAAGGATTTGCAGTTGCCCCCTATTCAACCTCAAAGGATTTTTATCCAACAGGTTTCAGAGGACTCAGATGATGAAGATATAGTAGTCCCTGAGTCACAAGAAGAGTCAAATATTCTGGCTTCTATTCCTAAACAGGATTTCTCACCAGAAAACCAAACCATTATTTTACCCCAGTCACTTAGAATTATCAGTGACACAATTTACCCAGTCTCAAGGTTACCAGATATGGGTGTTTCCCTAAAGAGGCCAATTCCCCCCTCTCTCTCAGAGTTCAGTGACTTCCCCCAGGAGTTTATTGAAGAAAGTAGAGTTCCCTTGCCAGACTCTTCTAAGGAAGAATTCCCAGTTTTGCCAGTACCCCCATTAGAGAATCTCAAGATGCCTGAAGTTGAAGGCTACAGTAAAGAGGAAGTTACAGAACTTCTGGACACTGCATACAATAGCTGTTATGGTCTTATCAAATACAATGGTCCACAACATGTGACCATGGGAACTGTTGAGCATGTGATGCAAATGGTTGCATAGTCATGTGACCAAGAGCACATGATCATGCAAATAAGTTGCCTTACAAGAATAACCCTAGGCTAAGGCTAAGTCCTTTATATCAGAGTATTCCCTTGTACCAGGTATCAGTCACATAATGTGGCAGGTCTCATGATGAGATCCAGATCCAGCTCTCTGATAATATCTGATCTAATGATCTAGATTAGAATCTGATCTGTGGCAGAGATCCAGATTGGATCTCCTTGACCTTATGGTAGCCATGCCCCTTTCATAGATTAGTACCAGTGCCTTTCATTCCTCCCACATCCTCATGGTGTGGCTTCTCTTCCATTCCTATTCCTAGAACCATGAGGCCACTGCCTTACTCCTCAATCCCACTCCATGCATTCCCCTCACCTATTTAATAGAGCTAGTAGTGCTATTGGTGTCCATAGATAGCATAGCTTAGGGTAGGCCTCCTGTGCTTGGTCTGTGCACAGACCATGGCAATATATAAGGCAGGGGGTGCAAGCTGGAGAAACCCAGTCTTGCTCTTTTGACCTCTAGGCTGAATCTATAGCATTAATCTTAGATCCAATCCAAGAAGGATTTCACCTTTGCTCTTATTCACTGTCTGGCTAGGGTTTATACAAGGGCCCAGGGTCTCACCACTTTCTCTAATTTGCCTAGTTAGAGGCCACTAGCATAAAAGCCCTACCAGTTACCCAGGATAGATAGGAGCATTCACCAAGGAAGTTACAAGTATCAAGCAAGAATGATAGATTGCCATTTCAATTTATACTTCAAAGGTTAGTGCATAGTTTAAGACTCTGAGGGAAAAATTCTCATATATAAGGCATGAAAATCAAAAGAAAAAGAAAAGAAGTCCTTATAAAAAAAGTCTGGTAGTTGAATAAAGTTAAGGCTGCTATTAAATAAAAGAGAAAAGAAGAAGAAGAAACATATGAAAATAAAAAGTGTGCAAAAGGCATGCAGCTGCCCCTATGCCCTGATCAGATAAAAGATTGTATAATTACATGATAAAAATAAGATAAGGTTATCCAATGAAAAATCAACAAAAAAAAAGTTATAATATCCATGTTGCAGACCATTTAGTAGTTCACTATGTCTTTGCTGCATGTCAATGGGAGTAGTGCAACCAATCCATTGAGCTCTCTGCAAATTTTATAAGTGCCAGCTGTTGAGAGGAATGTTGTGCAGAGATTAAGTGAACTATAAGAACCTTAGTAGATGTCAAGCTACTGATATTAGAGTAACTACCTATGAGAAATATGGTAGTTTAGTACAGTAGAATGCCTATAAAGATAGGACTTACCCTCAGTAGATGTCAAGCTACTGAGGAACATAAACTAGAAAATGGTACGAAATGTATGCTCTAAGCTAATTTAAATTTTACCATAAAAAGATGTCTAATGTGTGCCGGTCAAAATTTCAACACCAGCTTTAGTACTTCTAATAGGATTGAATATAGCAGTTTGGATATCATAAGCATACTGCTAGGGGTCATAAAATATATGCACAACAAAGATATAGAATGGAAAACCACATCTCCAGCTCGACTCAAGGACTTCCACCTGCTGCTCCTGCACTCCGTGACATCCTCTCCCTGTTCATCCGCAACTTTTCCACATATATAAAGGTGAGAATGACGAGGTTCAACATGTGCTCCATCTGAGATGCAACTTCCAAGTAGGCACTTTTCCGCTTTCCTATAATCCCGAGTGTCGCTCTATGGTAGCGTGCAATTTCTGTTTGTGATTCGTCATCGAGAGAGAGCTGTAACCATACATGAGATGACATGATTCTCGGAAGCGCTTATACACACCACCACGACCCTGCGGTGCATGGACCATCTATAACTACGACCATCTGGCCCGGTGAATGTACGTTTCCTACACAACGGGCGTGCATCAATGCGTGAGTGTCATCCGTCCCAAAATCAATATACATATTTGTATTGGTACCACATTCTCACCTTCCTAAGAACCCACGACTGGGTAGGAAATCGTTCGACTCCAGTCTCGTCTCTCCAATCGTGAAGATAGAGGATCCGAAAAAGTGCCATTCGATACGACCTATCACTTCAATGTGGTCGTCCGTCTCTGACGGGGTGGACGTTGGCGTTCCCTGTCGATGGATGGTCGTCGTGCGGGAACCCAGACGAAAGGGTGTCTCACTCTTGAACACAGGGAGTCCACGTTCATCTGTGAAGACGGTGTTGCAAACGCTTTCAGAGGAGAGTGTGAGAATCATGTCGTGCTGGTGTGTCGTGTATGGAATTCGGGACTCAGCAAACTCATTGATGGTCCCTCCTTTTAGCTCGTCACGACAGCTCTAGACGTAACCGAAAGGCTTCACTTCACAGCAAGTGGGCAGGAACGCGGTGTCAATGTCAGCTTTGTCCTGTGAGTCTTGACTAGACGGAACCACCGATGAGACACTGCCACGCACGATCGAGTGGTTTGCTGTGCAGAGCAAATGGCCAGAGCACGACATCCTGGGTTAGCGGCCGAGTCAGTCCCACACTTGCCCGCTTCTCCGCAGAAAATGATCGAAGAGTCCTACCGGAAGAAATCTGGGTACAGGCGCGTCTATAGGCACTGTCAAGACCCAAATTTCGAAGGTATTAAGATGGGAATGGCTCTGCAGTGCAAAGCGTTTCTTTTATCCCCTCTTGAAACCCTCCAGTCCCTGGGTTTTAGTGGCTCCACACGTACAATCGAAAGACGACGAGATGTAACATTTGGTTTCTGAGGAATAGCCGCAAAATGTGAGAACAACGCGGCACAGAAAGAATATTTAACAGATCAAACAGCACTGAATCCTTACCCTGTGCACACCCTCCTCGTGTTAACGGACGTCGAATGGGTCTCGACAGCATGGAACAGAAAAAAATGTGACGATACACACCACCGTCTGCTACAGATGACTGTCATGTAAATGTCTATGCGTTGGCAGGTCTGGACGATGGTGTGATCGAATGCAACGCTTCCCCGTTGCCGCTCTTGTTGGTTAATGCACGTGGTATCCCCCTGTTGCTCTGGAGTAACACCGACATGGCATAAGTTCAGCTTGGAACATGAACCAGATGTCCAGGACCATTCAATTTCCGAGCTGGGGAGGCTACAGTAGTGAGAACGAACTCGCGATCTACGTAAGTTGCAGACAGCCAGTAGGGCAGGATGAGAATGCTCCAAACCTGTGGTCATCGCCAACTCGCTGATCGACAACGGAGTGACCCGCGTCACCGCTCGTGATCATATATTAGTGGTCGTCTCTCGTCCTGGGTTAGTCCGGCCGTTCGCTCTCTTGTCCTGTTCCCAAAGGTTCGTGCAAGGATCTAGTTCTACCGTTGCCCATCAGAGAGTTTGGTACCGCCGCCTGGGATTAAACTATTGAGCGTCAGCCGACTTTTCTCCCAGCTTCCCTGCACAGAAAACAACCCGGAAGAACGGGGGACATCCGTTTTTTACTTGTTCGCATTCTAGAGCTGCGTACAAATTCATAATCTTGTGTCGTTGTCCTACGCACCGATTTTGCCTACAGAGTTCAATGCGTCGGTAGGAGGTACTGAACGGGAATTAAAGGGGGACATGCACTAGCACATGAAGATGCAATTGGCTCGTTAACCCCTACCCTATCGCTTTCGGTACTTAGGTCCCAGCGCTTCCCATTTCTTCCAGTATCGTGCATACAAGACTGGAGGTGAATTACTATGGCCATACTGACCTGTACAACAATCAATCTTTACTTACCCTGGCCTGTCCTCAACCACTCTTCTCCCTGTCCATCCGGAACTTTTCCACGAATATGAAGGTGAGGATGATGAGATCTAACATATATTCTGCCTGTGGTGCAATTTCCAAGCGAGCACTTTTCCGCTTTCCCATAATTCCCAAGGTCGCCCTGTGATGGCGTGCAATTTCCGTTTCAGCCGCGTCATCGAGAGTGAGCTGAAACACTGCAGGTGAGATAAGACGAATCAATCGAAACAAACCATGTATACCCACCACAACATGCCTACGGTGTATGTTCCATTTATAACGACGATCATCTGGCCCTGTGAACGTATACTTCCTAGATTCCGGGCGGGCATGAAAGCGTGAGTGCCGTCCGCCTCATGTCGATACACGTTCATTACGGCGTCATATTCTCACTTTTTAAGGATGCCATGACGGGGAAGAAAAACTTTGGATTCCAGTCTTCTTCCTCCGATCGTGAAAATCGACGACACGAAACGATGCCACTCAATGCAACCCATGACTTCGGTGTTGTCGTGCATCACTGGAGTGTTGGACGCCGGGACCCTTTGTCGATGGACAGTCGTTGTACGGGTGCCCAGACGGAAGGGTGTCTCACTCTTGAACACGGGGAGCCCACGTTCATCTGTGAAGACGGTGTTGCGGACCAGTTCAGAGGAGAGTGTGAGAATCATGTCGTGCTGGTATATCGTGGGTGAGACAGCGAGCCTGGCAGTAGCTGACGGCCACACTTGGGGGTGCCTGTAGACTCACCCGGGGGTACGAAGCGCTCAGGTGAGCACGAAACCAAAAGCCATGGCGTGCGAGGCAGGCAGTGTCATATGCAGTGTGCGTACCTAATTCCGGACTCGTCAGCATTGATACATTGACTGTGCGGGAACCAACCGCTGCTGTGCCTTCATTGTCTCGCACCAGATGGCACAACTTGAACTTGCGGTGTCTACTGCAGTGCGAGATCCAAATTTGAGCTCGTCCGTTCCCAACTGACGTGCTGTGTCTTTTGGAGAGGGCCATCCATGTAGGAGTCCGTGTCACGTGATCAATGGACTATGCCCCGCTTCTCTCACGGCGTTCATTCTCTACTTCACGACGGCCATTCTCGACATTTCTTCTCTCGTGGGACAGACAACCTCGCAAACTGGCCTGATTCACATTGCACATACTGTCTGGGCCCTTGCTCTTCAAAGACACCGTCACCGTTCACTCCACTACGAGCTGGTGCCCGCTCCATGAATCGGTCTCGTGTGGGCTCTCAGTGATTCCAACACGAAAGACAAGTCTCCCGCTGGCATCTTTCAGGCTAGTCCCGAACAAGATCCGGGTCATTCAGGCGCCCCCACCCGAGTTGCTATACTGGAAGGGAGGAATCAACCAAAGGTGTACTTTGCACGGCTACGTGGACATATGGACTAGGAGGGAGCTCGAGAGCCTCGCGTGAGTGATGCGTCCTGCATTGTCGCAAGATCTGACAGGATGACCAGTATAGTGTTGAGAGACGTCGAGTGCATGACCACTCTCGCAGAGAAGTGGGGGTCCCGATCCTCAAACATTGCTCAAAAACGTGGATGAGGACGATCGGTCCATCGAAGACAGATACAGTGCAATCTCCAAAGGGTGGCGCCCGGGAATGCTCAAAGACCCTGAAGGGAGGAGAGCAGCTTGAGGGTCGCCCGTCACCATTTTATAATTTTAGACCTAAAAAGCATACGACCAGCACTATCAAAGCACTGGTCTTCCTACGTTTACGTGCCGATACAAACCCTTTGCGGGTCGCTAGCGGAAGCATCCCAGCCTATCTAGATGACGATGCAATCGAACCCAACGCTTCCCCATCGCCACTCTCGTCGACCAACGCACGGAGCATCCCCGTGTTGTTCCGCAACAACTCCGATGGTGCCCCAAATTCAGCCTAGAATGGTACCGAAACCACTCAGCTTCCCAAATTGTGGAGGCTAACGAACACGAACTCACAATAATTCCCGCATCGAGGACCATCTGCACAAATTGCGGGCAACCAGTGGTGTAGATTAGCAAGATGGGTACCGTTAAAGGGGACTCACAATTTTGTCAGCGTCCATAATAGTGTGCAAACGGTGTGCAACGATGAGCTGGGTTGTTTCACTCAGTTCGGTCCGGAGTGATGATTGAATGATAGCGTCCGTTCTGCGATCTAACAAATATCATTATGTCAGTCTCGACGAAGACCCGCCAAGCTCGTGGTCATAGCCAACTCACCGATCGCCGACGTAGCTAAACATTACACGAGACGTCACGTCGTCAATGAGTATAACAGACGAACAATAGGCAAAGAGACAAACCCTCGTCGAGGATGATTATTTTACTTCTGCGAACCATCGCTCGAGCAAGGGCCAAGATCTGCCGTTGTCCGACAGAAAGATTGGCACCACCGCCCGAGATCAGACTGTCAAGTGTAAGCCGACTTTCCTCCGACTTTCCTTGTATGGCGAACAGCCCGGCAGAACGGAGGACATCGTTCAGCGTTGCATCATCATGTACTGCGAACGGATCGAGGTTGCGGCGGAGGGTACCGCTCAGGAGCTCGGGCTGATGACGCATCGTAAGCATAACACCAGGAGTAGACAGGACGATCGAAGATTACGATTTGGGGGATGATGGTCACATGGGAACGCAACGCATCGAGATTGATGCTTGAAGTCGACACCCCATCGAGGTACACCTGTCCTTCAGTGTAAATGCATCGCAGGAGCGACAGGGTCAAAGAACTCTGTAGATTCGACCGATCAGACGGGTTCGCCCCATAGTCAAGGTCGATCGTGGCTCGCCTTTCCGCTGCCAGTGCGACCAACGATCCCGACACGTTCGCCAGACTTGATATGGAACGACAGATCATGAAGAACTTCAGGGCCATTCTGGTACACGTGTCGAGTCGGAGAAGGATACATAGAGCGAACACGGAACGCACCGGCGAGTAACGAGCACACAGATTCTCGACGCGTAGGTCTCCGCTTGCAGGCCAGTAAGCCGGAGGCATGCCCAACTCGGTGGGCTTGGGCTCTTGCTCTACCTTGGTGTAGCTATCCACACGCTCGAGACTGTCCGACTTGTTAGCGGGCGTCATCTAGTGCGAAACATCCCCCCCCACCTGTTACCTATAAGAAATAGACGCGTAGAAAAACAGGAAACTCATATTTTTATACTAGAACGCACCATTTACTTCGACCTCGTTCAAAAACCGGACCCACCACAGAATCAGGGAACTAAACGTCACTGAGGAGACTGTCAGTGGTGGTCAATCGCAAGGATTATCAACACAAACCAGCCATGTTCAAGGAGAATCCAATGTTGGCAGCTCGATGCCTCTCGGGGCCATACACCAGATAGGTGGCAAGGGCAGCGGCAAACAGCGCACCCAACGCATCCACCCGTACACTCATCCACCTGCATGTCCCAAAGCTTGAACGTCGACCTCCCCGTACAGTATCGAGTGATTTTTTTACCTGTTCAAGTTGAAAAACATGCGGGCCGACCGCGTATACTTGTCGATACGTGCTAAAGACTCCCGGATCACCGCTTCTTCAGCTCCGTACGCGCGGATCGATGCTAGAATGAGTAGAGTAAGGTATCACGCTTCTCACACATGAGAACATCGCTCACTTAGACCCGCCATGGCAGCTCCGAGATGGCCCAACATTGGAGATTTCGCATTGCTCATCTCTCGTTTCACCGAAAGCTGGGCTTTCATGTAGATGCGTCCGATCCATGTGCCAATGACACCGATGATCACACCTGGTAAGAGGAACACCGGGGTGATCACGACCACAGCACCTAGATTGAAAAACATCTTCATGGACAATTCCAGGACCCATGCGAGACCCGTGGAGAGCGACACATCGACTGTTCAATGAGAGGTGAGTATAGCTGAAACGTTCTTCGGATGGTGACACCTACTCGCTCTAATATCTTGCGTGCATCGTGCGATGACTCTCGATGCAGGGGTGGTATCCAGCCATCTATAGATCCTCAACAGACATTCAAAGAAAGAAGGAAAACACAATACCTGAAAGTCGCCCCAAGCATTGCTACTATGAGTTTGTTATGAATCGCCCTCGACGCTCTCATAGTGCCCAAGTAGAAGACGTAGTACGCCAACGACCACATGGATGTTCCAAATAGCACAAGAAGAGCGTAACCAGACAGATAGCTGCCCGCCTTGTTGAGCACAAACTTGACGTGAATCAGCGGACGACGCTCACAAAGTGATGTTTATTTCTGAAGCCGGGTGATCTTCATATTGAGTTGCCCAATAGCCGAGGAACCAAGTTTGCAACGTGTTCGCGAGATTGGTAATCACGAAAAGTGCAAGTATAGTAGTCCAGAATAAAATAGTATGTGCACCACCGAGTTCAACGAGGTATAGCTTGACTGAACACCGCGTGAGTAGCTATGTCCTTACAGATTCGGAACGCACACATACATGCAGTCCATGACACATGACCGACAGTCACTTCTTCAGCCATGACTAGTTTTCCAGTTCCATCGGCCTTCTCTTCCTTGACTTCTTGGTGCTCGACTTCCTCTTCCTTCTCTAGAGCTTCCTGTTCCTTGGCATACATTGCGGCAAGTAGCTCATCCTTTGCAATTACATCTGATAACGAGCCTTGGTCGACGATACGTCCATTCGAGGTAAGGGAAACCACAAATCGCGCAATTGGGCGAACGACAACGATGTTGTGCGTCTACATGCACGTGAGACAAAGACCGAACGCGCATACATTTGGAAAAGGAGTATTTACCACTAGAATGACAGTGCGACCACGGACGAGATCACCGGCTAAACATTTGTTGACGATCCATGACGCCGTATGTACGTCCAAAGCCGCCAAAACCTAAGCAGCACGTTTTAGTCGTGGTCCCGAAGAAGAAGAAAAGAACGAACTCACGTCGTCCAGTAAAATGATCTCAGCCGAACTATAGATCGCGCGAGCGAGTGTGACTCGAGCCTGATACAAAGGAGTGACGGTGCGAGCACCTCCCATTGAAATGCAGTCTTACCTTCTGCCCACCGCTGGATGAGAGATTTTTTTGAATTACGTCGAACGCTTATTTTAGGATATGCCTCACCTCAACGTCAACCCTTTCTCACCTACCTCGGTGTTGTCACCGGCTTCAAACAACCCTAGGTCCTTCTCCAGTGCACATTGATACAAAACTAGTGAGTTCAGTCAGTTATACGAGATTTGACAGAGTAAAGGTACACACACCTTGCCTGTACCGAGTGTCGACATACGGAGCGCCAAACAAAATGTTATTCTAGCGATCAAGTCAGGACCCAGTAGCTGATCAACCTGGCACGGACTACGCACCTTGATGGTGTCATTTTGCACCCAAGACTCCTGTGCAGCGTATGCCACGCCTCCATCCCTTGGTAAGTTGAACCACGATCCCGAGTTTGATGGTATCCAATGCATCTCGCCTGGTAACGTTTTTATTTTATTTTAAAAATTTAAAAAGGATGCATGGAGGACGGAGACTACTGCACCTAAGAGAGCCATCAACATCGACGTCTTGCCTGACCCTGTCGGACCAATAATCAAGTTAACACATCCACGTTGGAAGTAGACTTCACCCTCAACTTTGAGGGTAAAACTACGTCTGGACAGCGTCCGTTCACCATCCCCAGCACCATCTCGTGACCACGTAAATACAGCATCTTTAAACCCAATGAGACTTAACTCCGCCATGATGGTGGTTGGCGTGGGCAGGACATTCCGAGTACCAGACTCGTAACGATCAAGGAGTTCGGTATCCAATAAGAATTCGTTTATGCGGTCAAGGGAAACACGTGCTGGATGATTGGCCTAGAAGATTAAAATAACCTCAAGAATGTGAACGAGACTGACCCGAAATAATCTTGGGAAAATAGAAGAAGATCGGTCGTAGCTGATTTCGAAAGAGGTCGAAGGCTTAGACAGATAATCAACCCAATACTGCAAATGAAACAAGTATTACTGTCTACCGGAAATAGAAGCAAAGATGGTGGATGCTAAGTATAACGGACTGTCAGATGTGATAACTAGGGAACAAAACGACCCAAAACTTGCCACTGAGCGTCCTTCCCATCACAATGGTCTAGAGAATCAACTTGCAATGTCAGTTCTCCACATATTCTAACACGCCCATTGACTCACATAGGTCGCGTACGTGATAAGCATGGTAATAAGTGGCATGCAGAAACTGGTTCATCCGATATCAAGCTCTGCCTAAAGCACCACGAAACAGTGAACGTACTTCAGATTAGCATTGATCACTTCTATCATCTTGAACTTCCACAACCAAGTTAGCTCATCTTCACGTTTTTCAAAGACGCGGTTTTCCATTTGTGATTCCCATCCGAAAAGCTTCACCATGCGAATAACCCCGATGACTATCCGAGCTCCGTGAACCAGGTAATATTTCTACTGATGACGGATATGATACTCACTTTCGGTAATGCTTTGAACTCGTGCATCTGTCTGAAATGGGATACAGCATCACCATATTGACGTTAATATTTTTGTACCTTCTTTGATTGTTCTCGCTTCACATGTTGGATCTTCTTCAGAATCATACCAGGGAGCGGGGATGTAGCGAGCATCACCCCCACTCCAACCAAAGCGCTGGGTGGACGAGAAATTATGATGATGCGAATAATCTAACCATCATGATTTGGGCATACCTCCAGTCCAAGAGTGTATACAACAACCAGGTTGCTGCGATGAGTTGAAGTGGCACATACAGCACTAAAATTTGCATTTCCCTGTTATTATCAGTCAACTGACAGTAGAAAAGGCTCACCGAGTATCAGAAAGTCACGGCCATCATTCGCGGAAGCGAGATCCGAGGTGACTAGATTATTGAGCTTTCCCACGAGATTCTTCGCTGATGACTTCATCACGGATGGATTGTATTTGGAAACCCGGGCAGAAGCATCCAGTTCCGAGGAATGTTCGGAAGTAGGTAGATTTTCTTCCTCAGTCTCTGCTTTTACTCGAATGCGGAGGGCGTGCTCAAATATGAGCTGGCTAAGGATGGCCTCAATCCGAACCATAGTGCGACACTGACTCGAAGCGTTAGTCGTCTAGACACTTGTCTGCACAAAGAGACTTCACAATATGGTACTCGCCTCGATGAAGTTGTACCACTGATAGGCCAATGATGAAATGAGGGTACCGAGTAGAATAAATAATATCCATGCCCAAGGTCGCACAAGTGCATCCTCTCCCCCAGTCTCGAGATAGCTTCAACAAATCGACAATGACAATCAGACTGGCCAGCCACGGAGAACGTGTACTTACTGAAGGAGATATTTGAGGCTCAACGGTGGAATTAAACTCGCAATGACCTTTCAAAAGATTTCACACCTCAGCAATCTCACAGGTGCGAGGCGGGAGCACCTGTATAACGAGGTTCACAGACAGGACCATTATCTCAATGCCTGGGTTACAAGGATGGAATCAGAATCACTGAGGGTGACAAGATTACTGACGAAAGACAGTCATTAGTCCATAAAAGATATGGCGCTTCTTTGCTCCACTAAACTGATCGAGGTGCTAAGGGACATAATTGAATTCCGTGCCCTGGATCACTGAAAAAAAAATAGTATCTCACTGGAAAACTACCCCGCTTCAAGTTCTCTGCCCGATCCCGGTCTAAAAGAGGCGGAAGCAGATCATGGGGGAGATGGACCATTCTGTAGGCCAACCGGACAGTGGGCTCAACCCAGCTGTAAGACAGCAACGAGGCCCATGATGCAATCTGCTCTGGGTGAGGTGTATCGGAGGGTCGCTAACACAGAGCACGTGAAACTGAAAGCTACAAATGATACGGGAAGAATACCTTGGGATCCAGTGGGACATACAAGCGAGGGCTAAATAGAGGGTATAACACTGCTCCAACCGTTAAAGCGGCAATTTTTCCCCAAAGAAGAGGCCCTTCACTCCGGTCAATGGGTTGCTCGGTGAATGTTAAAAGGGGCCAGACGTCACGATAGGCACTGACCGCAAGGAGCACTATAAGCAGAATAGTAAGGTGTGTGGAGACTAGCCGACTGAATCCAGTGTGTGACACGACAGTGATCACAGACAAGAAAACTATGAAAGTCTGTGAAGCCAATATTAGATACAAGAGTAACCGAGGGGTTAGCTGAGCAGCGCACCGACGTCGCGCAAATGGAAAGTCGGACCCAACTCCAATTGGAGGGAAGTTTATTATCCACGTCCGTTGGAAGAGTTGCGAGAGACAATGCCAGAAACGCCAAACAAGACAACAAACGAGCAATCTTGAACAAGTATAAAACCGGTCCACCATGTAGTTCAGCGGACATCCTTGGGTCCAGGACAACACTGACGACAGAGACGATGACAGATGCAACAAACGGGGATTGCCGAACAACATGCCTTGGACGAATTAATGGTACGGGCAAGCGTGCAAGTGCACACAAAACCAAGATAGCTGAGGATACACACGCAAGATGGCCTGGTACCATCAATATGTTCAGCCAGAGTCTGTAGGACACTCCGTCAAACTGGTACCCGCCAGTGATGTCAAACAAACTCACATCGACATTGTTTCGTCAATGTCGGGTATTTGGAATCATCGGTTGCAAGACAACATAGCTTGTGTACGAGTGTTGATGTCAATCCCAGGGCCCAGCGCTCGACTGCGACGTCTAGATGGCCAGACACCCCAGGCAGGGTGGTTAAGGTTTGTGAGATTCTTCTAACACTCCACTTGTGGTTTGAACGAATTGATTGCTATTGGCAGAATGAAAGCAATTCGCCAACAACACTAGGGCTCGGCTCAAGCCCAAGCTTTGCACAGGTATCATTGATTAGTACTCAGGCTTCAGTTCTGGGAAACCGGAAGCAAGTCTTTTCAGCCTAGTCGTTTGGGCTGTTCACATCACTACAGTTGCCAGCAACGTCTGGGACAACACACGTTGTTGGTATCAACTCGTGTTTCCTCCAGCTAGAGGTGTTGATTCGTTTTCCCTGGACCGCCTAGATAATTACGCCACTCCACTGGCACCCACAACTGCCCTCAAAACATCTTGGCATTCCCTGTGTGCCCATCTGGCCCTGTGACGAGTCTTCCTCAGCTCAATGTACCGCTTGTGCCATCACGCCGACTTATTTCTCCTTCTGTGTGTTTCCTCCCACTACTTGGTTTTCCTGGTAAGTCCGCTTGACTTGCGCGTTCGAGGAGCTGTGTTCGTCGTCCGAAGCGCGTTGACCGTCAGTCTCGATCGTGCGCAGCACACTTATTTCGCTGGGGATGTGAGACACATCCATGGGTCTTCCTCTCGCCATTTTGCTCGACTTCCACACCCGTGAGGATTCCCGAACTTCAGTGGTTTCCTGCGTCCTCCGACTTGCCTCGCAGCTCGTCGTTTTCTTTGGCGTGCCGCTTTCCTTGTCGTGTACATCCCTGAGCACGAGCCTCGCATATCACTACTTTACTTGCCCTCTTTGACATCAGTCTCACCTGTCCCCGCCACACAGGCCCTGCGGTGTCATGTGACAACGATCCCGTCCTCGTTATGTCCCTTGCCTGGTTGGGCATCGCGGCCACCCCCATCTGCCTATCCAGAATGACCTTCTCGCATCATGTTCGTGTCCGCCGACGCCTCGGTGCCACGGGCGTACAGGTTTTGCTGCGCATAATGCTTGCTGACCTGAATGTGGGGTGTTCTGGCACCGTATTACTTCCGCATGACTGACTTGTGTATCTTTGTCACCCCAAATATCCCGGTGCCAGGTTCCTGCAGTAGTTGTGCCTTGTCCAATATAAATTTCCCTAGGCCATTTGGACATCAGATCGCTTACTAATCTTTACTGTACACCTCTTATGCTACGCTCGCTACCTTGCGATATTTGCACCACCCCTTCAGAAAAAAATGGGGACTCGGAGACCTGAACGAAGGGTGAGTTCCGTGAGGTACGCCGACCTGCTTTCATTTGTCGCGGTACGTAGCGAGCTCGGCTGCAGTGCCCGTCCGAGCCATTTTCACGGGTCAGGCCTCGCTCCGGTCGCAAGTATGTAAGTGCATATGCGCCAGTTTCAGCTCATCACCCCCGTAACCTTCGGGACCTGCTGACTGTTTGCCGCTCTAAGGTGCATGTGCAGATGCTCCAGATTCGTCACGGTTTGAATTCAACTCTTTCTTTTTTTCTGTTCCCTGGCTAGCCCAGTTTGTCGTGTCATGTTCATTGAATTGATGGCCCTCGCTTGTTGCTTCCACCGTCGCTCTGCCTGACGACTGCGATGCTAGTTCGTTGGAGATTTAAACTTACGTTTATCCCGCTACCCTTCAGTTCTCCCATGATGGTCCTTTATGGGCCAGCCGCGTGCGTGTCTGTTTCTTGACTACGACATGGCGCGTGTAGTATAACCTTGCTGCGCACGCAGCGCTCGCAATTTTTTTTTTTCCAGTGACGCGTGAACACCCGCGTGCCGTTCGTCGCTCCCGAAGCATGTCGAGGTGCCCGTGTCCCTGCCGTACACGTCGTCGACGATGGTTTGTTCGATACGAGTTTTCTGGAGCCGAATTCCCGGGGAATGGGGTATTTGACAGCTTACTCGTCAATATCACCTAGTCGAGCTGCTTTGCTGAAGCCCCCCATTCCATTTGGGTCGCCTTTTCTTCAGTCAGGACACGCCCCCTCCGTGGACTTCTCTAGACCCCCTCCCCTCTTCCTCTACCACCACCAATATAATCCCTGATTGAAATCTCCAATGAAAACGTGGGTGACCCGCAGATTTCAAGTCCCCTTCTTTGACGTTCGGTCGAAGATCGGCAGGGTTTACGAAAACGATGAAACCATTTTTTCCCCCTCTACTCGTCCCCCCCCCCTCACGTACTGAAAGAAAACGTGATGACCGAGTGTGTCTTTGATGTTCTAATTGCAGTCCCGCTTATCGTTTATAAAGTACACGTGCCCGTTCTGAACGCAGGATGTGTCATGGTCGCCATTTCTTTTTCAAGGTATACGAACGTGTGCGCTTCCGAGGCGTGCGGGCGATGGGCCCGTTCGTCTCCATCGGTTTTGGTCGCAGCCTCTGCGTTCACTCGAGAGCGCGCGCGCGTCACATTATGTGCTGTTTGTACGTATATCAGATCTACTGTACAGAATTGACTTTTTCGAGTCCTGCCAACAGCCGCCACGTCAGGCAAACGATACGAAGCGCGTGTGTATGGACGACAAACTGAAAAGAGCAAAAGCGAGAGCGAGAGCGATGGTAAACGATCGACAGTATGGACGGATGCGCAACAAAGCATGCAACGAGCAAACACGAAAGCAAACCGGAACGAGGGTGAAAATAAAAGGATGGCATGTCGCGCTCAAAACGTTTCGTCTCCCTCGCGTAGAGAACGCGGACAGGGATCGAAGCTAGAGTGCTAACACGTCTCAGACGGGTAGTGGGATGACGCTGCCTCGCGTGTTCACGGTTGTCGAGGGATCACACGTCCGTTCGACGGTCTTTTCTACCCGAACATGGTCACTGGTCGAATGCGTACTCGAGGTGCCTTGCGACCTGTCAACGGGCGCCCAGTTTATTGTTGGGAGCTGATGTGCCATGAAGAAGTGGTGAGAGACAGCAAGTCCAGGTGGTGAACCAACTCACCACATCGGACGTCTTATATGTCGCAAACAACGCTGCCTTGAGTGATTTGCGACTGAGAAGGCTATCCATCAGCGTCTTTAAAAAAACGAATCAATTCGGTGGACGGCACACGAGCGACGACACTCACATTCGTGTAGATGCGACCAATGGGAATGGCGAACATCCCATAGAGATTCATGTTTGGCAAGACGACAAATGAGATCAAATCCCCCAGGGAGAAGATCCCCGCAAAGAGTCCCGTCTGAATAGCACCTCGGATGAGGCGGTTGAGAACTGTATCTGTTCTCTGAATACCTGTTCGCGAACGGGTGAAAATGATCACCAGAGTAGCTGATGATGAAAGATAAACACATTGATGCTATGTTTGCAACAGACGGACGTACTGGTGATGAACGCGTCCACGACGACCTGTGTGACCAACCACGCGATGACGATAGGCGTAATACGGGGCAGCTCAGATTTACTAAGCCATTATTGATCAGCTTAAAGTGATATTTCATTCAGGAGACTCACACCCGGATGATCCAAGCCTCAACACCGCATGTAAATCCCAGAATAAAAGAAGCAATCGACGGCACGGCGACCACCCCAAATAGAACCCTGCGGTCTGTCAGACGCCAAATCCTACAGCACAGTGGGGTTCAGTCTGAAATCGCGTCTGTGTAGTCGCATACGCGCCTGAGGCCTAGGTACAGCTGTGTAATCAAGGCAGCGAGCGCAGTGCAGATTGGGGTAATTTCGTACGGCCATTCGCCCACTTCCAGGGCGAACATTAGGATACGCTTGAAAACCTGACGTGTTTACTCACTTCCAAGAGCCACTGGATTATCAAAGTTCGTCACGCTGGAAGGTGTTCGACAAGTCAACATGGGTAGACACGAAAGCTGACAAGGCCACGAACGTATAGCCCCATAGCAAGTATATGGCTCTGTGAAAACGATCGAGTTGTTTCCCGAAAACTAGAGTAGCCGTACTCACGAAGCAGTGTGGAACGTATCCAAAAGGAAAAGGAAGAGCACCATGCACCTTAAACGATTCATCAACACTGCACAGCCGTGGACTGATGAACGACCGACTTTGTCACCAGCCGATCATTGAACTCTGCAAAAGGGTGTTACTTGAAGGGGATTGATCGTTGCCGCTCCTACTCACTCGTCCGGTAATACAACGCGAACTGATACGTGACGAGGCCATATAAGAAGGTGTTGACTTGATCCAGCAATGGATCAGTTGGAGTGGGCGGTACAAGTAACTGATACTGACAGAATACGCCGACCAGGAGTGTTCCTGTCATTCGATTCCATCAGTATAATCCACACGGCCAAATGAATACCTTGCTCCACGTACCGATAGTTGTGTCGTACAAGCCCATTCTGAGTGCAGGCTGCTAAGTTGAGAAGGGCAGAACAACTAGGGAACACCTTCGGCGGGGGAGAATGGAGCAAGGAGGATTGACGAGTCCCATCCGGAAGATATATTCACGGAGCCCTGATCCTCTAAATGTATAGGATTGCATGGCACGAAGTCGCCCGCCCTAACCTCCGTGCGAATTTGCGAATGGGCCTTGCCCCTTTTTATCATAAGTCAGGCTCTGAACTTAACGGGAAATACGTTTCAGCCAAGAGGAGCGATCTGGGTTAAACCAAATAGAAATTAGGCCCAGCGACCCCACTCAATACTCGTCAAACAAGTATGTAGAACTCACTCGGAGAGGCGAAAGAGTGAGTTGCCGAGCTGCAGGTTTGACGATCCGGGTCGCTGCAACAGGCGAAGACGAATGTGGAGCAGCAGCATTGCCATCATGCGACTGCTCCTACGAGCCCTGTGTACGATCTGTGAGAGTTGACGCTCTGACGAGTTGACCGCTGCGCAGACAACGGAAGCGTCGCCATAGAAGTAATCGACAACTCTGCAGGTCACTCGATGCAGTCGGTCGTCCTGATGTCAGTGCCATTTGACTTTTCTTGTTTCGAATTACAGTTCGGCAAGACGTCTAGGTTTTCTTTTCTTTTCTTTTCAGTGTCCGAATGGTCGTCTCGAACATGCGCCGGTACATACCGGCATGTGTGTGAAGCGGAGCGAGCTTGGGAGTTGCTGCGGAGGTGAGCCTCAGAGCGTTGCACCCCACAATGCGAATGAAATCTGGAGCTCGAACGCATAGTCGTGGGCGCCCCAGCGGCGGAAAGACTTTGGGTACGGCGTGTCACATCGACCCCATGCAGGGGAAGCGATACACGATTCGACTTGCGACAGCGCGCACTGGATAGCCCGTGCGGCGTGCGCCCATCGCCATTCTGTGGGTGCACTGGGCAGTCCGAATCCGGCGGAGTGCGATGTGGCGGTGGAGTTCACTCCCAGGACAAGGTCATTTGCCGGTGCCTCTCGGGCAAGGATGCGAACTCCACATTAGACAGAAAACCGTCGTTCGTGGTGAGTCTCTATCTCTGACATGGACAGACCCACAACCAAGGGCCTACATGGCAATACCTGCTCGCGTTTGACGCGCTAGATCACGATTTGCTGGGACGTCATCGGACTCTCGGGTAAGCACGAATTTCAGCGGTGACCCGTGAAGGAATGAACCCGTCGAGACATTGAATCTTGACTACGTTGCTGACTGATGGTGGAGGTGACCCTAACGCAACCGTACGACAGCCGGTCCGTTACGCTACCAGGAGTCCCAAACCCCAAACCTTAACATTAACAGGGTTACATGCCCCCACTGGCAGCACCACCTTCCAGGCATGCTGGTCGACGGGCTGATTTCACCGATCCTATTCTGAGCGGGGGACAGAGACTCCTTGACCTCTAGACGGACAGAATGCCCAATCCCCCTGGTGAGCCTGCAGTAGCGGGCTGTGCAGACAGGGCCCTCGGTATAATCTGTGCACCTTTCTTGGCACGTCACCCGAACCGTCGAGAGCAAGACTTTCGTGACCCACGTACTCCGTCTTCTACCGTACGTGTGCCTCTGTCAAATCAATTCATGGTCCCCGCGACCCTTGATGGCATATGGACACTGTCGTTTTTCGTGAGGTTCAGAAAACTAACCAAAGCGACCGTGCCTATTAGTACCGAATGAGTTGGGAGTCGGCGCAAGGTTTCGGATCCAGCAGGACATCACGTCAAGGGAACAAGCCCACCCGCGAAAAAACATCTCTCGTAACACGGTAAGTGATGCTGAAAACAACGTACGTCGCACCATCGTACTCGATCACAGTCAGACAGCGACAGAGCCAGCAACGGTGACACCCGGTATTGATAACAAGTCTGCTTTTTTGCGCCTTAACGGTGCACAAGATATCGTCGGGCACAATCCCTTTCGCCCCTACTGCTTCTTCGCTTCACGTTCCAGCTTCCTCAGGGCCCGGCGACGGATGTCTTTGAGGGTGGTGTGAGCATAAGAGATCAGAAGGGATTTCCATCCGATCACATGGATGACAAAGTCGAGCAGGGCATGGCCCCAGAATGGCGTGGTGGTACCAGGTTGGTCCGATAACGCCGCTCCACACGGCAGCCCGATCTTACTCAACACAGAGCGAACATAGGCCATGGGTGTGGGTACGAACATCGACGACTTGCGAATGCCGGACATCTTTGACACCTGGAGCCATGTCATCAGCACGACATAAGCAGCAAATGATCGAGTAGATACACACGACATAAGAGGTATTGACGTGCTGGACGACGATGTTGTGCGCTCGGACCTCCTCTGCAAGCGCGCTCGTAAAGGTCGATATGAACGCTTTCGTGCCCGAGTATGTCGCAAGCATAGGAGAAGCGATCTGACCAGAGAAGGATCCAATATTCAGAATTAACCCTCGGTTTCTATACTCGACTCCCCCCGTCAGCGTCATTGAAGGTGCAAAAACAGTGACAACAGACCGTTGTATCATGCCGGGAAGCACTGCATGTGTCACGCGTACAGTCCCCCCAATGTTAATCGTCACGATATCTTCGTTTTCTTGCTCTGACGTCTCGGCGAAATATGTCGGCATCGTATGTGATTTCCCGACATTGTTCACTGTCATCCACGCCAATTGTGAGTCAAGTGGGGTGAAGAACAAGGGGGAGGGTTACCAAGGACACCGACGTCCAAGCTATCGATGATGGACTTGAGTGCATTTAGCGCCACCGGATCGTTCCTGGCGAAATCCACCAGATGGATTCGCGTCTCTGCCTTCCCTCCCGTCTTCTTGCCTACAAGCAGAACGAAACGGCGTGAATGAGGATAGAAAAAGAAACAGAAAAACACGCGCCAATTTCAGCTGCAACAGACGCCAACGCCGCCTCGTTGCGAGCGACAAGTAGGACATTGAAACCAGCCGCCGCCAACTGGAGCGCAAATTCCTTTCCGATACCATCCGATGCACCGGTGACGACTAGAGTAAGCGCTGGTTTTGAACGAGTGAAACTGGATTTTCGCAACAGTCCACGAACCTGCCCATGCGCCCTTTGTTGCACCAAACCTCCTGAGCTAATAAATGGGGGACATGTTAGTGACGTATGAACGTGTCCTGCCGTATAGACACACGTTTTCACCAGGTATGACAAAAGTTTGGGCAAGGACGAGCCCCGTCTTGAGCAAGAAACGTGCCAACGTGAATGCACCAACAAATAGGATCAGACCGCACGTCCATGGACGCGCAGTAACTTGGAACCAGTGTTAAGGAGTAAACGGACTGTGTTTGGAGGTAGACATACCCTGCTCAACAAGCCATGACATTTTGGTTTTTGCCCTGCGCAAAAGTCGTGTCGAAGATGTTTTCCTAGAGAATTGACAAAGACATCACATGTCTAAAATTTATCAGCAAACATGCCCAAACCTAGAGTCACCATCACCTTCGTACTGGGTGTTTGTTTGGCTTGTGCACGTAAAAAGTAGATAAATGGATAGAATTAGCATTAGTTGAGCTACGTATATTAGCATTCATTAGAGTCTGTTATTGTTATAATACGCACTCTTTTACTTTTTCTTTACTCTTGCCTTTTGGTCATGTGACATTATCTTATCTTATAATTCAGGTTTCATACCTTGCAGTTACCATACATTTAGTTTCTTTAATGCCATTGGTTATTATCTTTGTTATCTTTTTGTCCTAGCCTCATATACTTTAGAAGGGGCTTACACAGCTTGATTTGTTACAGTGACTTTAAAACCAGCCCAATATTTACAGTGAGCAACAAAACCATTGCAATATCTAACCTCAATCCGGTGTGCTTTGTGCACCGCAATCACACGTGGGAATTTCGCTTAGCTTTTGGTGAGACCGAATATAGTAGTCATTCTTGGCTACAAATCATCCTTGCAGGTCATGTGATTTAATTCACAGGCTCATGAGATATACTCCAATTAATCAAGGATACTCATTGCAACAGTTTTGTTGCTAACATAGTGATATGTGAAATTGATATATTTTGAGATGTTCTTACATAAGCTATTGGTCATGTGATGTACACAAATCCTTCAATGATATAAACAAACCAAAATATCACTTCTTTTTTCACTACTACCATTATAAAATCCCTTTCTACTGAACAAATCACTTATATTACTTTTCTTCTGGAATTGGGTCAATTCACTTACCAGATTTCTAGTGCTACTGGCCTGAATCACTCTACTATTAGTAAAATTTATTCCAAACTCCTTTCCAACCTTCCTGTTATACACTGGCACTACTTAGATAGGGGCTATTTTTCATTTTTACTCTAAGCTAAGTTCTCTTTACTATTTACTATCTTTGACCACTTTATTTGATTTTATCTTATCTCATCTTATCTCATCTTATATCTTATCATGCCATGAGGTTGAGTCTAGCCTGGTCTAGCCTTTGTACCTTATATAGCATAGCTTTTTACTTTATTGTAGCCTAGACTTTCTCTGATGTTATGGTTTAGCCCTCTAATATCATACCTTATCTTTGCCTTGCTTTCTTTTACTAATTACTCCCTGTTTGCCATTGGTTCCTATTTAGTTTCCCTTTGCTCTATTTTCTTATTTAGCATTGTTCTCTATACACTAGCTACCTCATGTATTCCTTATGGCCTGGTCCATGCATATTTTGTAGCAATTTATAAAGGGGCAAGGGTATAGATTGGTTTTCCAGTCTAGAGCACTTGTTTACCTTGTTTTCTAGTGCCTCTTCTAGGTTGCCATTCTTTTGTCTCCCCAGTATTGGACACTCTCCAAGGTGGTTTCCTCTTGCTATTGGTCTAGATCCATAACATTTCCCAAAGCCACTAAATAATATTCATTTATTATTATCTCCACTAACATGCAACTTGCCATTTATCTGATTAGAAGTGAAAAGGCTGAAAATGCTATTCAAGTCAGTTATACCCTTTCTAATATTAAGAACCATTTCATAAATCTTCCAGACCATGCACTATTATCTCAAACAAGCAGAAATAAAGGCTGTAGTTAAGCAATAATTGTTATGGCTCCAGCCTAACATGATGGTCTCATGTGACCATGGGAACTTTGGAGCATGAGATGCACTGGTCACATGATCAGTTGCATGTGACCATGCGAATGAGTTGCCTAATAAGGCAAACCCTAGGCTAAGGTCTAAGTCCTTTTCTTTATATATATCAGAGTATTCCTCCAGCATGATACAGTCATGATATGGCAGATCTCTAGATGAGATCTAGATCTATCCAATGATATCTGATCTTATGATCTAGATTAGGGTCTGATCTGTGGCAGAGATCCAGATGGGATCTCCTTGGCCATCAGATAGCCATGCCTCCTCAGGGACTTGTGCTTCTCTTCCATTTTCCTCTTTTGATCCATGAGGCCACTGTCTCACTCCTCATTGCTGCCCCATGCTTTCCCTCATCTATCTATTTAGTGTTGCAAACCATGCAATGACCACTTTCATTCTCACGTGATTATGGGAATCCCAACCCTTATCAGGCTAAACCCTAACTTAGGATCTGACATATACTATACGAGTATTCCTAAGGTTAGTGATCATGAGGCACATCTAGGGATCTTCCCTGGATCTTCCCCGGATCTCCCTGATCTCGGATCTGACTCATCTCTATGGATCTGATGGATCTGCCAAGGTAATCTCATATGTGGATTGAGATCCCTGTCCTCACTGTGTCCACGACCCTTCTTTTCCATTCCCCCACATCATTACGAGAGGCCCTTTGCCTCATTCCTGATTCCCGCCCCATGCATTTACCTTACGGCCTAACACAGGTATGCTTGATATGCTACTGGTCGGCTTACTGTACATCTTTAGGGTAGACATGGATGTATATGGTCTGTGCGCATCTTAGAGTAGTATATAAAGGCCGAGCTCAGAGTGCTAAAGTCCTCAGACTTTATCACTTGACAGTTCAGGCAACTTTAGGCTTTAGAGAAAGCTCTTCTTAGGAAACCAGGCCCTTCAGAGGCATAGGAACTAGGCAGTCTCGAGCTCGTGTTTTATCCGAGTCCTCTTTGTCTTCCATCTTCCAGAGTTATCCCCAGTTGCTCCTCGTCTGAGCCACCACTTTAGGATTCTCACAGTGTTTCTCCTCTTCCCCATTGTCTAGGTGTAGCCTCTGGTTTCCAGAGTCGTAACATTTAGAGGCAGGAGCTACTTATGCTATTGGTGACCACAGATAGCACACTTTAGGGTAGACCCTTTGTATATGGTCTGTGTGCCATGCTTGACAATATATAAGGCAGGGGATGCAAGCTGGGGTTTCCCCAGTCTTGCTCTCTTGACCTCTTAGCTGGTTATACAGCCTTCTTTGTGACAGAGCTGCTGGCTACTGGTTTACACAGGAGTACCAAGGTCTTAACAACAAGTTGCCTAGTTAGTAGCCACTAGCCACAAAAGCTACACAAGGTCTTAGGAAGGAGCGTCCACCAAGGTGGTTCAGAGTATCAAGGCATAGCAGGTAGCTTCCCACTTCAATAATGACCTTTTCTTTTCAAATGTTACAGGCAGATAAAATTAGACTTTGCTAAGAGCCATTAGTATTGAACTGTAGAGGATTGGAAGTGAGTTATTTGGTCAGATAAGACAAAAATTAATTACATTGGATTAGATAATAGGAAATAGGTGTGAAAAAAGGCAGAAGAGGGCCTTAGTTGTTATATACTGTTTTTCCTATGCATTTAAATCAATTGTCTGGTGTTACAGATAACTACCTGTCCTGCCTTGGCACTCAAATGTTCTTGGTGAATGCTTCTATCCTTGAACTGTAAGCAGGGCTTTTGTGCTAGTAACCTCTAATTAGACTACTGAAAAGAGAATGCAATAATAGTCCTGTATAAAGCCTAAACTTAGCAACCAAAGGAGTCAAATCAAAAGAGAACTCAATAGAATTCCATTTTAAGATGGTAGAGAGATCTAGTGGGTGTTATACACTAGCACTACTTGTTATGCATCTTGCACAACCACCACTTTTACCTTATGTAATTGTGGGAATATACTTCTCTTCAGGTAACTCTAGCTTGGGGTCTAACTATTTACAAGTACCTTTATGTTTAGTGTTCATGTAACATGGAATCTGCCCTGGATCTTCCCTATCAAGGATCTAGATATATCTTCATGATTCTGATGGATCTTGGATCTTATCTATGATCCCTTATATCTGTGGCAGAAATCTCCATTCTCATGTTTACTCTAATCTTTTATTATGCATCTTCCTTTCTTTTCCATTCCTTACCCTTGATCCATGAGGCCACTGCCTCACTCATTCATATTCACTCCATGCCTTTCCCTTTTTTATTTAATGGTACACCCTTACTACTATTGATGTTCATAGATAGTGGTAGTCTAGGGTAGGCTTAGTGTAGATGGTTTGTGTGCCACCCTGGGCCATATATAAGGGGCAGGTATGGGTAGTCAAGTCTCTCCAGACTTGATCACTTTGTATTTTGCTTTAAGCACTTCTTTGAATTCCAGGCCCTTTTCAGATCCAGTTCTTAGTTGCTTAAGTCTAAATCTCTTTCAAGTCCTTCTTCATTGATCCCTCCTTGGTTGCTCCTCTCCAGAGCCTTCCTTAGGTTTCCCTTTTGTGTTCCTCCTCTTGATCTTTATCGAGATATAGTCTTTGGGATCTAGAGTTATAACACTACTTAGCTAGAAGCTACTTTTTATTTTTACTCTAAGCTAAGTTCTTTTTACTATTAACTATCTTTGACTGCTTTTTTTGATCTTATCTCATCTTATCTTATCTCATCTTATATTTTATTATGCCATGAGGTTAGATCTAGCCTGCTTTAGCCTTTGCACCTTATGTAGCATAGCCTTTTACCTTATTGTAGCCTAGACCTTCTCTGATGTCATATCTTACCTTTGCCTTGCTTTCTTTTACTAATTACACTCTATTTGCCATTGGCTCCTATTTAGTTTCCCTTTGCCCTATTTCCTTATTTAGCATTGTTCTTTGTACACCAGCTACCTCATGTATTCATTATAACCTGGTCCATGCACATTTTGTAGCAATATATAAAGGAGCAAGGGCATAGACTGGTTTTCCAGTCCAGAGCACTTGTTTACTTGTTTACCTTGTTTTCTAGTGCCTCTTCTAGGCTGCAATTCTTTTGTCCCCCCAGTTTTGGGCATCCCTCAAGGTGATTTCCTCTTGCTGTTGGTCTAGATTTATAATACTAAGCCTCTTATATAGTTCCACAGGTTGTTAACTTTAAAGGACAAGAGAGCAAGACTGGGTCTCCCCAGCTTGCACCCCCTGCCTTATATATTGCTCAAGTCTGTGCACAGACCATGTACAGGGGGCCTACCCTAAACTATGCTATCTATGAATACCAATAGCACAACTGGCTCTATAGTATAATAAGAAGAATGCATGGGGCAGGAATAAGGAGTGAGGCAGTGGCCTCATGGATCAAGGGATAAGAATGGAAGAGAAGCCACACCATGAGAATATGAAAGAATGGAAGTGCACTGGTTCTCAGATATAAAAGGGGCATGGCCACTATAAGGCCAAGGAGATCCAATCTGGATCTCTGCCACAGATGCAGATTCTAATCTAGATTCTAAGATCAGATATCATTGGGTACTGTACCTGGATCTCATCTAAGATCTGCCACATTATATGACTGATACCTTTGTGCTGCAGAAATACTCTAATAATAGAACTTAGCCTTAGCCTAGAGTTTCCTCATAAGGATACTCATTTGCATGATTATATGCTCCTGGTCACATGACTATGCAACCATTCACATCACATGTTCAACAGTTCCCACAGTCATGTGCTGTGAACCATTGTGTTAGCTAGTTATGTAACACTATCTATGAATATCAATAGTAGTAAGCATGCATGCTGATAAATAAAGAAGTATAGGGTGGAGGGTAGAAGTGAGGCAGTGGCCTTATGGATCAAGAAAAGAAGAAGATAAGCCATACCATGAAAATATAGGAAAATGAAAGAAAAGTGCACAGAAATAGTGATATGAATATAGCATGGCCATTACAAGATCATGGAGATCCCATTTGGATCTCTGTCACAGATCAGATATTATTGGCATCAAAAATTTGAACCTTATCTTAAAATCTGCCATATTATGAAAATCATATTATATGCCAGGAAATACTCTAATAAAGAATTAAACCTATGTCTAGGATTAATATTGTTTTGGCAAGCAAGTCCCATAGTTATGTGATGAGACTGCTGGTATTTGCAGAGTGCATAACAGAGATTGGTTTTTTAACCATGATTTTGAGGTCATGATATGGCCTGCTTAGTCTTCTGACCTTAATTTTATAGAATATTTGTAATTTCTTCTTTAAAAAAAACTAGTAGAGTATTTTGAGCCATTCAAGGGAATATTGGAACTTTGTGTCATATTTTGTAATTCAGACTCAATTCAGACCTAGCTTATACTTGGTTTTTGCACTTAGTGTCTATTATGGTCTTAATTTGACAATAAGAGCAATAAGAAGATAAACAAGGGCAGAACACTATCTAATCTCTAAACTGGGCCAGGCAAGAGAAAAGAAATACTTGAGAGTATTATGGGGCTTTCCCTTTTCTAGCCTTGATACTTGAACACCTTGATAAATGCTCCTATCCTTAAAATAAGCAGGGCTTTTGTGCTGGTGGCCTTTAACTAGGCTGCTGAATAAAAGAAAGAAATATGGTGGTCCTGTGTAAAGCCTAAGCTCAGCAACCAGAGGAGCAAAATCAAAAGAGAGCTTAATGGGATTCCATTTTGGGATGGCAAAAAGATCTAGTGGGCCACTTATGTAATTCCACAGGTTATTAGTCTCAAGGACAAGTAGAGCAAGACTGGGGGTTATCCAGCTTGCACTCCCTGCCTTATATATTGCCAGGGCCTGCACATGGACCAAGTACAGGGAGCCTACCCTAATGTCTACTATTTATGAACACCAATAGCAGTAAGGCCTATATTATAAAGGAAAGATAAAGGCATGGGGCAGGAATAAGAAGTGAGGCAGTGGCCTTGCAGATCAAGGGACTGAATGGAAGAGAACCACACCATGAGAATATGGGAGAATGGAAGGACACATAGAATAATAGATATGAATATAACATAGTTATTATAAGGCTAAGAAGATTTATCAGATCTCTGCCACAAATATAGATTCTAATCTAGATCATGAGATTAGATATCATTGGGGACTGTACCTGGATCTCATCTGAGATCTGCCATATCACATGACCAAACCTATGATGGGAAATACTCTGAATATAAAGAACTTAGCCTTAGTCTAGGGTTATTTTTTTAGGCTACTTATTTGCATGATCACATGCTCCTGGTCACATGACTATGCAGCCATTTGCATCACATGCTCTGAAGTTCCCATGGTCACATGATAGAGGCTGTCATGTTTGCTAAATGCATAATAGAAAGTACTTAAGACTAAAGAAATTACAAAAATATGTCAAAAGAGACTAATATTACAAGTAGTCAAGTCTAAAGAGACTTGACTTACCTGGAAGCTCTATTATATCTATAGTACACAAGTGTAAACAACTGGAATAGAAGTAACAAGAGTAAAAGTGTAAAAATCATTATACTATTCATTTTTTAGCATAAGAACTTCAGATAAGTCAAAACTGTAGTATGTTATGTTTTCCCACTCTTTTTCCTCTTTTCCTCTCACTGTAGCTTCACTTTCATGTGTCTCAGATGCTTTCTTGTTCATGTCCTGGAACTTCCACTTCTTTTGTTCCAGAACATTCTCTAACTCAGTGGATATTACATATAATCTGCTTTCTTTACACATACTCAATGGGTATGACACCATTACCCAATTCTCTCACATTCCATCTGTTTCCACATGGATCATTAGTTATCTCCAATAACTCATCCAACTGAGTCTGAACCTTGTTTCTTGTACTATAAAGTAGCATACTTTGTCTTTTTCCTTTTCTCACACTACTTCTATCTTCCACTGCCTGCACCATACCTAGTACCTTGCAAATTCACTTTTAGTTCACACATTGGTACACAAGAGGGAATCTCTAGTCAACCCACTAGCTCAGCATCACTAGTGGCCTTGACTCCATCATTGAGTCTTAGCTGGTGTCATCCCTATAAGTTGCACCATCCTCAGAGCTGACTATTGTTGAGCTCTCCTAGCCTCACAGCCTAGTTCTCTCTTCCAAAAGTCTATGCTCATTCCTACCTGGGCCAAGTGTAACATAGTACTGAAACATCTTGAAACTCAAGGGTATTTGACCATCTATTGCTGACCCCTTTTTCAGATTTGGCATATAAAGTATAAACTCATATAGTAATTTGCAACAATAGTAAAAAGGTAAAGAGGAAAAGAAAGAGGAAAACTGCACTATTAATTATGTATCTGTAAATAACAATGTTATGGCAGGTTTGTGGTGCATGTGACCCAAAATGCTGTGAGTAAAAGTTGTGGGGCACTCAGCAGAATAGTGCAGAGATCAGTAGTGGAAAAGCAATGAAAAAGGGAATAAAATCTTATAAATACTATGAAAGTAGCTTAAATTTTGTGTGTAACCTGGTATAAATCTTGCATAGCATGGTGGATCTGCAGATGCTTGTGTTGCAGTGGATTTGCAGTGCATATGACCTGAATGTGATGTGGATGGATAATGTTTTGCTAGGCTCAGGTAAAAACTCATGCAGATCTCATGTGTTATGTGACTAGTAAATACAATGGTCTCAAGCATGTGACCATGGGAACTGTTGAGCATGTGATGCAAATGGTTGCATAGTCATGTGACCAGGAGCACATGATTATGCAAACAAGTAACCTTATAAGGATAACCCTAGACTAAGGCTAAGTCCTATATATTAGAGTATTTCTTTGTATCAGGTATCAGTCACATAATGTGGCAGATCTCAGATAAGATCCAGGTACAGTCCCTGATGATATCTGATCTCAGGATCTAGATTAGGATCTGCATCTGTGGCAGAGATCCAAATTAGATCTTCTTGGCCTTATGGTGGCCATGTCTCTTTCATATCTGAGAACCAGTGCACTTCCTTTCCATTCTCCCACATCCTTATGGTATGGCTTCTCTTCCATTCTTATTCCTTGATCCATAAGGCCACTGCCTCACTCCTTATTTCCACTCCATGCATTCTCTAGCCCTTATTTATTAGTTGAGAGGTTACTGCTATTGGTGTCCATAGATAGTAGACCTTAGGGTAGGCCTCCTGTACTTGGTCTGTGTGCATGCACTGGCAATATATAAGGCAGGGGGTACAAGCTGGAATTTCCCCAGTCTTGCTTTTTTGACCTTTTAGCTGGTTATACAGGCTAGTCTCTACTTGTGCTGCTGGCTTCTGGTTTATACAAGAGTAGTGGTCTTACTTTCTTTCATTTGCCTTGTTAGGGGCCACTAATCAAAAGCTTCACCAATCTTTCAGGACAGATTAGAAGCATCCATTAAGATAGTTTGAGTATTAAGGCAGGATGAGTAGTTACCCATAATATTATGGGCTAGGGCTAGGGAGAAGGCTCAACAAATAGTCAGCCTAAGGACAAAAGTGATGGTGCAAATGTAGAAATGGCACCATAGTCCCTCAGTAAAGGTTGGGGACAAAACCAGGATGCTGAGCTAGTTGAGAACAAGAGGATACCTGCCAATGAAGGTTATAGATGGGACTTAGGGTTTCAATGATGTCTTGGGAGGAACAAGTGAGAGAAAGTATACTACTTATATTACTGGGATAAGGTTGAGACTCAGTTGAATAAGTCAGAGCAAATGACTAAGAGTGACTAAGTAATCCATGTGGAAATGGATGGAATGCAATGGAAATGGGCTTGGGTAAGATCTGCTGACTAAGCAAGGGATTCTGGAATAGAAGAAGTCTGAAGGTTCCAGAATAAAACAAAAAAGCATCAAAGATGCATGAAGTCTAAAGCTAGGACTAAAGGAAGGAAAATAAATGGACTGATTATAACAGATAACACAGATCATTAGTAAAGAGTGAGAGGAATAGGCAAGGCAAATAAGAGATAAAAAGGAAAGGGAAAAATGAAAATTTTGTAAGCACTGTGAGCACAGCTCTGAAACTTGCTATTATATCCTGCATTTCAAATCCAATTCTGACTCAGTTCCTACTGGTCCTCTGGGCTCACTATGCTTGTATTTCTGTTATGATGCATTTTTCTTTTTCTTAATTACATGACCTTATCTTATCTTCTCCACATGATTATCTAATCTTTTATCTTATCAGGGCATGTAACAGGTCATCTGACCTAGGGCATAGGGTTAGCCTCATATCTTCAGACCCTACAGGATTCATTTCCATTTCTGTTACTTTTTTTCATTTCTGTCTCTTTTTTTCCATTTCAGAAGCTAGAACCCTTAATGGATCCCATAGAAACTTCTCTTCTTTTTAATCCCTGTGCTGCATGTATGGGAATCCTTCAACCAGGAACTTGGTCCATGCACATTACTATAGCATATATAAACTGTAGCATAATATCTTAGAGCCCTTGGCTTTAAGCACTTATATTATACTCATATTAACTTATTACTCCCCTTGCTTGAAATCTCTTTTCTTCTGAGCTTGTGGCATATTAAACTTGATGTGCATAACACTTGCTCAAAGCTACTATATATTCCTTTTCCAACCATTCAGAATACAAGACTGAGTACATCAAAGTTAGTTTTTGCTTTAATAGAAGAAGTTGACTATATATTGAGCAGAGAAAAAGTTGATAAAATACAGTCACTTTAAAGCTTGACTTGCAGATTAACAAGCTAAGGAATATTTTTTGGATTATTGCATACAAGAGAAGATTAACAAGATTATAAAGAGAATGACTAAGCATTATCACTATTACTGGGAGAACAAAGTTAAAAGAAAAACTCTAAGGAGGAAATTCAAGATTGCATGTTACTACAACATTTTGATAGCTTATCTTTTGAAAAAGAGAATTGACATCATTAAAGAAGACAGGAGAAAGAAGGTTGCTCATACTAGGAAATTTGCCTCAATAAGACTCCATTTTCTCTGAGCCCCTACTTTACTAAAGAAACCAACTCTCTAATCTAGCTATGGCTGGTGAAAGTAATGACATTACAGCATTAATAGACCAGATGTCTGAGCTGTTACTTAGATCAAAGAATGACATAACAAGGAAGGTTGCCAACTCTAAAGCATGAGATGGTAATAGAAAGAAGTGGAAAAGATGGTGGATCTCCCTGTGAGTTTGGGTCAGGGAGCAAAAGTGGAAAAATAATTGTTTTAGGACAATTCTATACTCTTTAGGATGCAGGAATTGGCAGACAATTTTGCCACCCTGATTCTTATGGAGTATAATGATTTAGAAGATGCTCATATCTGGCAGGATAAATGCAACATAGGACAGATATTCAGAGATGCAGCTTGGCCTTCATGATTTGAGCTTCAAAACAAGATCAAGGGACACTTCCATATAAAGAAGTTGGCCCATCAGAGTTTAAAGGAGCTGCAGGCCTTAAAGCAACAAGAAAAAAAGATTAACAAATTTCTCAACAAGTTCAATCTCTTGTGAAAGGAAGCAGAGATTAATAATAACCATGCTGTCAAATTATTGAAGCAGGCTGTAGATTATAGGATTTATTTACAGATCACACTTCAGGATAGAAATGATGGACAGTACCTTAATATATTCACCTGTTTCAGACAGGTGGAATGAACATTTGAGAAGATAATGGTGAAGTGGCCCACATTCAGGACTTAGGGACTGTCCACCAATTGCTTTAATCCACAGAACTGTTTCCAACTGCAACCCCCCTATTTTCCTTAGAATCATCCTTCTTCTCCACATTTTACTGCTATAGGCATGCAGCTAGGCTGAAAGGCCCCAATGGAAATCAATTGACAAGATGTGAGACCTCCACTCACATGCTATAATTGTGGCAAGATAGGTCACATTTCTAGGAACTGCAGGGTCCCCTGAAATCCTGCTAGAACAATAACCTCTCCTCATTTCCCTTCAAGGCCAGCATAACCTTAACAACAACACCAACAACAAGTGCAACCTATTCATTTTGGTGAATTTTCACCCCCAGATGAAAATGGCTGGTGCAAAACCAGAAGATATAGACCTGGTTTACAATATGGACAATGCAGATCATTTCCAAGAGATCCCTGCTGCACCCTGGAGTTCTATGAAAGAGGCTAGAGCCTATTTCCAAGATGTCTTTGAGTTAGAAGCAAAGCAAAAGGTGGGAAAAGTCACAGGAGATGTGTAGAACTAGGTAGCATGTCTCCACAATGTTCTTTCTTTTCTAAGTTTATATCAAGTAGCCTTTGGGCAACAATAACTGTTTTTCTGCTGGAAAGGTGTCTCATGAGAGCATGGCCCCAGCTATAGGGTGCTTAATTCCTTTTGAAAGGAAAGCTAACAAACATTTATACTTAGACTATAATTTAGAAAAACAAATCCTAGACAACATTTTTCATAGGATGGAAAGAGACAAGTTGAAGGTTGGAGTAAAACTCCTAGGAGAAACAAGAGGCCAAGATGGTCTAAGAGTAAAAACCTGTGGATTAACCAATGCAATCTTAGACTCAGAAGCATCACTAATATTCATAGATCAAAGATTTGTCTGAAAGCATGGGCTATACAAAAAGCCAACAGGTAATTTGTTAACAGTATACAATACTGATGGAATACAAGGAACAATCAGACATATCACTCAATATGTGGTACTCTACATTTTGATAAAAGATATTCATAGCAAATGGTGTCAAGAAAGAATATCTGCATTAGTATTAAACCTAGGGTTAATAAGCTTACTTATAGGATATAACTGGTTCAAAAGGCATAACCCAAATATTGACTGGGTAAAAAAGACTATTGAATTTTCTCAATGCACAGAGCCTTGTCAGATACACAATGTCAATGTTACAGAAGAAAATAATCTGTGAAAGGAACTCCCAAAGAAAGTATGGTCTTTTCTAACAGTTTTTTCTTAGAAATAATCAAAACATATGCCAACAAGGAAATCCTGGAATCATGCAGTTGATTTAAAAACTGACTTCATTCTTAAAAAAGGTAGAATAATTCCTCTAGCTGATACCAAGTTACAGGAAGTTCAAAAATTTATCAACAAGGAATTAGCAAAAGGGTATATTAGGCCCTCCAAATTCCCTCAAACTTTACCAGTCTTTTTCATTAGCAAGAAGGATGGTGGAAAGTAAATAGTAATTGATTATTGGTATCTCAAAGATGCCACTATAAAGAACAATTATCCATTACCACTCATTTCTACACTGATTGATTATTTAAAGGGAGCAGATCTTTTTACTACTTTGAATCTTTAATGGGGGTACAACAATATTTGTATCAAAGAAGGTAATGAATGAAAAGGGGTGTTCACTACCCTCCTTAAAGCATATGAACCCCTCATCATGTATTTTGGGATGTGCAACTTATTAGGAACTTTTTAGGTGATGATAAATGATATATTTGCCAAAATGTGGATGGAGGTACTTGTATACATAGATGACATCATCATTTTCACCAAGGATAAATCTATGGCTGACCATTTTCTAGTCATACAAGAGGTACTTTGCCACATCAGAGATCATAACCTTTTCCTCAAACCTTTGAAATGTCACTTTGCTTAATCAGAAGTAGATTATCTTGGGATGGTCATTTCTAAAAAGGGGGTATGAATGCAGATTAACAAAACCAAAGCTATTACAGATTGGCCATTACCATGTACTGTCAAACAAGTGCAATTCTTTTTAGGACTTGCAAATTACTATTCACAATTTGTTTCTAATTTCTCTGCCATTGCAAAACCCCTTCATACTTTTACTCACAAAAACACCTCATTTGTTTGGTCTCCAGCTTGCCAACAGGCATTTGATCAACTCAAGCTTATCCAATCATCCAATCATTTCTTTGTATATTCTGACTTTTCTTGCCCTGTCCATCTTGAGACAGATACATCTAATGCAGCCATGGGTGCTGTACTGTCTTTTCAATTAACAGATGGCTCTTGGCATCCAGCTGCCTATATGTCTAAATCATTCACTCTGGTGGAAATCAATTGCCCCATTTACAACAAGAAGTTATTTACTGTTATTTTTACTCTTAAAGAATGGTGACACTATCTAATCAGTTGATTTTCTTTTGAGATTTGGATTAATCACAAGAATTTGGAGTATTGGCATAAACCACAGGATTTATTCCCCCAACAGGCTTGCTAACAGACCTTTTTGGCCAAATTTAATTATGTTTTTCTTTACAAGCCAAGCACTTTCAATGGTTAGGCCAATGCTTTGTATTGCCAGCCAGATCATGGCATACCCTCTGATCTCAATAAATCCATTACTCTCCTCCTGCCCTCTCTTTTTCTCTGCTCAATTGATCTCTTGTTATGATGTGTTTTTCATTTTTCTTCATTATGTGACTTTATCTTATCTTTGCCACATGGTTATCTTATCTTTCTTATCAGGGCATGTGACAGGTCAGGAGACCTAGGGCATAGGGTTAGTCTCTTGCCTAAGCCCTGGTTACTTCTTTTATTTCCACTTTTTCTCTTTCATTTCAGAAGCAGGACCCTTGATGGTTTCCAGGAAGTCTTCTTTTCTTTTTGATCCCCATGCATCATGTATGGGAATGTTCCCATCAGGGTCTTGGTCTGTGTGCAGGATAACATAGTATAAATACTGTAGCTTTATCATCTCAAGAGCCCCAGTCTTGAGCACTTGTACTATACTTGTATTAACTTGAGAACTCTACTCTTTTGAGCATCTGGCACTGCAAGCTTGCAGTGCATAACATCTCTCTTCTTCTTTTTTTGCAGATGTGGCTGCTGCCTTGTGATTTTTAAAGTTGCCTTCATTCTGGTATTATAACAAGAATTATAAAATATACAAAAATTCAAAGATTCTTTGTTTCACAAAGTCTTTGCTCTTGCCTACTTCATTTAACTCACTCATCCCCTCTGGGAGGGCATTTAGGACAACTGCATACTTTCCAAATTTTAACTAGATATTATTACTGGTCTTCTTTGAAAGAAGATATAGCCAAATTTATTAAATATTGCCCCACTTGTCCAATGGTTATAGAAACAGAAAAGCAAGCTCCTCTATATCTGCTTTCTGCAACTTCAGCTTCTTGACAAGATATTTTGGTAGATTTGATCATGAGATTACCTCTGGTGGAAGGAAAAGATGCTATTCTAGTGGTAGTATCAGTCACATGATGTGGCAGATCTCAGATGAGATCCAGATCTCCAGATAACAGATGATCTGTGGCAGAGATCCAGATTGGATCTCCTCAGCCTTATGGTGGCCATGCCTAATTCATAGATTAGTACTAGTATCTTTCATTCCTCCCATATCCTCATGGTGTGGCTACTCTTTCATTCCCTTCCCTAGATCCATAAGGCCACTGCCTCACTCCTCATTGCCACCCCATGTTCACTATATCTATTTAGAGATATAAGCTACTTTAGCTATTGATGCCCCTAGATAGCATACTTTAGGGTAGACTCCCTGATATGGTCTGTGCACACTGATCAGCAATATATAAGGCAGGGGGTGCAAGCTGGGGAAACCCAGTTACATCTAGGCTAAATCTACAGCATTGATCTAAGGTCTTGATCCAAGAAGGATCCCACCTCTGCTCTCATTCACTGTCTGGCTTTCTGGTTTATACAAGGGCCCAGGAACTCATTACTTTCTCTCTTTGCCTAGTTCAGGGCCACTAGACCAAAAGCCTCAGCAGTTATCAAGTATAGATTAGGAGTGTCCACCAAGGTTGACTCAAGTATCAAGGCAGGATAAGTAGTCACCCATTTCAATTTTTATTTCTTGTTTATCAGCTCTTTCCTCTTTTTCTTTGGCAGAACTTTTCAGAGACCATGTTTGGTCACATCATGGCCTTTCTCACTCAATAGTTTCAGATTAGGAACCACAATTTATTTCAGAGTTCACTCAGGAGTTGAACAAAGTACTCAAGATATCTCCTAAAATTTCCATGACATACTATTCCCAGATGGATGGTCAGATAGAGCAGATTAATTAGAAGCTAGAAAAATATCTGCATACTTTTGTGGCAAAAAAGCTACAGGATTGGGTGGATTGGGTTAAGCTGGTGGAATTACACCATAATAATTCTTTTTTATTTATAACCAAGACTTCTTCTTTTACTATTATTAAACATTTTACTCCTTATCTTGGTTTTAAAGGACCTTATCCCTCTTCCTTATATGCCAATCAACTCAATAAGTCATTTGCCACTATTCAAGAGTTGCTGGAAAAGACTTGTAATTCTATGCTTGCTCAAAATTCCTCTGTTCCCATTCCCTCTTTACATCCTGGGAATGCTGTCATGCTATTCACTAAGAATCTTTCCCTTTCCTTTCCTTCCAAAAAGCTATCTTAACAATAAATAGGACCTTTCTGTGTTCTGGATGTCCTCTCTAATGCAGTTTGGTTGGCTCTACTTGGTTACTATAAAAATTTATCTGGTCATTAATATCAGCAGAGTCAAGAAAGCACTTGAACTGTTAGCTAATCAAGAGATTATTACCCCAGATTCTGTCATTGTCACAGAAGAAGGTTATTTAGAGTATGAAATCAATTCTATTGTGGATTTGCATTTTTAACATGGAAAACTGGAATATTTAGTACATTGGAAAGGATAATCTGCTGCAGATTGCACTTGGTAGTTAGCTGAAGACATTGTTAATGCTTTAGAGTTAGTGCAAGAATTCCACAAACTTCATCTCTTAGCTCCATAATATATCTTTTCTATTTATTATGGCTCTAGCCTAACATGTGGTTACACATGATCGTGAGAGACTCAGAAAGCATGTAATGCTGGTCATGTGACCAAGAGCACGTGATCATGTGAACAAGCTGCCTTATAAGGTCAAGCCCTAGGCTAAGGTTAGTAGTCTTATTCAGAGTATTCCCCAGCACCAGCAGGTCACATGATGTGGCTGGATCTCAGATGGGATCTTAGATCTCAGATGCCAATGATATCTCTAATGGAGATTAGGATCTGGATCTGTGGCAGAGATTGATATGATCTCCTCAGCCTCCAGGCAGCCATGCTGCATTCATTAGATCAGGGCAGTGCATCCTTCCATTCTCCCACACCTTATGGTGTGGCAGCCTCCTCTCCTCCATCCCTTATCCACAAGGCCCTTGCCTTACCCATCAGATACGATCCATGCATGCCTTTCCTATTTATATCCCCAGGGTCCATAGAGCTATTTAGGCTATTGGTTTACATAGATGGCTAACATTAGGGTAGGCCTCCTGTACTTGGTCCATGCATGGACTCTTGCAATATATAAGGCAGGGGCACAAGCTGGGTATTCCCCAGTCTTGTCCTCTTGACCTCTTAGCTGGTTATACAGGCTGAACTCTCAGTGCTGCTGGCTATTGGTTTATACAAGAGCCCAGGTCTCATTCTGAAACGGGATCTTCCCATTACTCCTTGATACTCGCATTCTCCTTGGTGGACACTCCTTGACAATCCTTGATAACTGCTTAGGGCTTTTGGTCTAGTGGCCACTAACTAGGCAATGTAGAGAATGTAATGAGATCCTGGGCCCTTGTGTAAACCAATAGCCAGCAGTACTGATAGTTCAGACTGTATAACCAGCCAAGAGGTCAAGAGAGCAAGACTGAGGAAACCTCAGCTTGCACCCCTTGCCTTATATATTGTCAAGATCTGCGCACAGACCAAGTACAAAAGGTCTACCCTAAATAGTGCTATCTGTGGTCACCAATAGCTAAAGTAGCTCTTACCTCTAAATAGATAGATGAAGGAGAACATGGGGTGACAATGAGGAGTGAGGCAGTGGCCTCATGGATCAAGGGATTGGAATGGAAGAGGAACCACACCATGAGGATGTGGGAGAATGGAAGCGCACAGGAATAGATCAATAAAAGTAGCAAGGCTGCCTGATGGCCAAGGAGATCCAATCTGGATCTCTGCCACAGATCAGATCCTAATCTAGATCATAAGATCAGATGTTATCGGAAGATCTGGATCTCATCTGAGATCTGCCACATCATGTGACCAATACCTTTGTGTAAAGGAATACTCTGAATAAAGGACTTAGCCTTAGCCTAGGGTTTGCCTTATCAGGCAACTCGTTCGCACGATCATGTGCAACTAATCATATGACCAGCGCATCTCATGTTCTACAGTTCCCATGGTCACGTGCGACCGTCATGTTAGGCTGGAGCTGTAACACATCCTTTCCCTCTTGCCTAGTTCTGGGCCACTAGCATAAAAGCCCAAGCAGTTATCAAGGATAGACTAGGAGCATCCACCAAGGTCATCCTGAGTATCAAGGCAGAGTGGGTAGTCTCCTGCTTCACTATTGATTATATTTTCTTTGTTCAACTCTTTCATTCTTATGAAACTTTTACCTATGAAGCACCATTGTGGGTTTCTTATCTGAAACTTAAGAGCTAAAAAGAAGATAGTATTATGATATGTTTTTCTTTTTCTTGATCATGTGACCTTATCTTATCTTCTCCAAGTGATTATCTAATCTTTTATCTTATCAGGGCACATGACAGGTCATCTGACCTAGGGCATAGGGTTAGCCTCATGTCTTTAAACCCTGCAGGATTCATTTCCATTTTTATTACTTCTCTTTATTTCCATCTCTTCTTTTCCATTTCAGATACTAGGACCCTTGATGGTTTCTACAGGAACT
Organism: Pulveroboletus aff. viridisquamosus; assembly: GCA_038088935.1. NCBI lineage: Eukaryota > Fungi > Basidiomycota > Agaricomycetes > Boletales > Boletaceae > Pulveroboletus > Pulveroboletus aff. viridisquamosus. The sequence continues at coordinate 41,890 of JBBPJW010000070.1, forward strand.
TCTCTTTTTTTTATTCCCATGCTACATATATGAGAATTCTTCCATCAGGGACTTGGTCCATGTGCATTACTGTAGCATATATAAACTGTAGCATAACATTTTAAAGCTTTCAGCTTTAAGCACTTGTATTATACTCATGTTAACTTATTACTCCCCTTGCTTGAAATCTCTTTTCTTCTGAACTTGTGGCACATCAAACTCAGTATGCATAATAGTTTCCCCTGCACTAGCATTACTACAGTTGTTGTTGTTCTAACTCTTTATTTTCTTTCCACTTTATTTCATTTAGCTTTGCTGCATTTTCAGTTACTTTGTACATCTTACTTTTCACTTTGTCCCCTCTGGACCACTCTATTGTAACTTCACACCTTCCTTTACTCTTGTTTCTGTTACTTTCCTGTCTTGCCTCTCATATCTTCCATTACCTTTTGGTTTTAGTCTAACATGCCTTGACACTGTTATTGCTGATATTTTCATATGTCTCCAAGATGCATTGGCACCTGCCCTTACTTCTGAGATAACTCCAGTCTTATCTCCACTCCTTACTTATACTCCTTGTTATTTTAGAACCATAAGTACTTTAACTCCTATATAGTACTGTAGTTTGAATATTGATGAAAACACCCCTTATTTGGACTTTGTTCTTACTCTGAACAAGCTTCTAAGCTCACTCTCTGAATCTCTGGGTCACTTTGAAGTAACTTCAGACCTTAATGAAATTTCCAAGGAAATTCTAATGGGCTTATTCTCATTATGACTAGGCTTGATACTTCTCATCTTACTTGTTCCTCATGTTAAGCTATAAGACCACTCTCTTCTCTTTCTCTAACCCCACTGCAAATTGTGACACTGGATTGTGCAAGGGCACATCACATAAGATAAAGCCAAGTTCTATTTGACCCAGTGAGAATTACCTTCATTCCTATCTGGATCCCCTCTGGACTTTCTCAGAAGTCTCTGGAGTATGTTACTCCCCATGAGCCAAGTCCCATTAGAGTGTTTGTACTCAGAATCTGTTGTCTGGATTCTCACTATATGTCTTGGAATAAGTTTTGACACTTGCTCACAGATGTCTGTATAATGAGGTGGACTAGAGTATATTTGCTAAAGATGCTCAGGTTGGGCTGAACTGGTTGTGGATATGTCATATCTAAAAGAAGGGAGAAAGAGAAATAGGAAAGAAAAAAAATATAAAAAGAAAGAAAAGAAACATGCTGCCTTTTGCAGCTCCTTGATTATAGCTTATGTCTCTGTATTCCACTCATTTCTTGCTATATTCCAGCTATATGGCTCAACCACTACCCCTTTTTTATGGTTAAGTCTTTCTAACTCAACAAGTAAGGGCAGAAGGTAGGAAAATGGAGAGTGGAAAAAAAAATCTTGTTTTCAGTAAAGTTAAAGGATTTCTGTGGTGATAAATGTGAGGCAATTATAACATGTGTTAAAAGTGTTATAATTGGAAAGTTCTGAATGGGTATTATAGCAGATGTTATAGGCTTTGAGAGTTATGTCTAAATCTAAGATCTCATTTATAAGGTACATAGTGTACTATATTTTAGTGTTAGTAACCATGGATATGACTTAACAAGGGAGATAGTCCTATATGGTCTCCTATGAGGGCTCTGAGATACCCAGTAATGAATTACTTAGATGGAACAGTGGTAAGATAAGAGAGGATATAAATAGCTATGGGCAGTATTGCTTTAGTCATTTGAATAACTCACTAGTCATAGTAGTAACTGGTAGGTAATCTGTCAAGTCTTCTGGAGGGAATTGATGGCTTGGATATGTAGAAGAAGAAGAAGGTAATGGTTGCAATGGGGGCTTGAATGATGTTAGTAATGTGTTGAGTAATTCTGATGATAAAATCTAGGTGAATTGTTTTGTTGGTGGCTTATTAATGTAATAGGGGCAGGATAAGCATTGCCTAAGTGGAGCCAACATTTGTTGATTATGGTCTGTAATGTTGCTTATCTCTGGGAATTCATTAAGTGTTTTAAAATCCTGATTTGAAGTATGGACAGGGTAGAATTTAGTAAACAAAGGCAATGGAAGAGAAATAGCAATAATGGGGTTATTATAGTCCCATGAAACATGTTTACCTTCTTTCAAAATGGATGCTAGCATGAGCAGAGGACTTGCTTCTGGGAAGTCTAGCAACAGAACTTATGAGGGAGATGGTAGGATAGAAGAGGAAGTCTTGGAACAGATATTATCTGACATTGCAGATATAATACTGTTATGATCTTGATGAATGTTGAAATGGCAGCATGCTGTTCTATTCTTGTGTCTTAATATTGAACTAATGAGTGCAACTACAACAAGCACTAGAGAGCTAGTGAGAACTAGGCAAGAAGAGATGAGAGTCAAGGCCTTGAATAAAGCTAAGGCTCAAGTGCACAAGACTGGGGAAATCCCAGCTTGAGCCAGCCCTTATATATGCTACAGAGATGCACACAGACCATGTCCCTAGAGTCTGCCCTAAACTATGCTACAGTAAGCTGGCCAATAGTGTAAAAAGAGCAAGTGCTGTAGCAGTACCTCATAGTAACTGCAAGGTAATGACATCAGGGTCTAGACCAGTCTAGGCTTTGATGAGTGAAGGTATGAAAGAGTAAAGAGGTGAAATAAGTGAAATGGTAAGGGTTACCACAGGTTACCTGATGTGACATGTGAAGAGTCAAAGTAAAAAGTACAAAGTGGGTGAAAATAAAGAAAAGTGAAAAAATAAATAATAACAAATGTTGAGCAGCCAGAGACAAGAGTGTTATGCACCCCAAGAGTGCAATTCAAATACTAGTGTAAACCAGTAAGTAACAGGATATCAACCAAACAACAAGAGGGCTTTTAAGCTAGTGGCTCTGAACTAGGCTTGTGAGTCTTGAATAGGGAAAGCCTGAGTTAATACCAAGACTAGATGCTTAGACTGTAAGGAAGTAAGGAGGAGCCCAAGTTAACATCAAAGTGCTTAGACTGTAAGGGGAGTTATGATACAAGTAATCAAGACTAGAGAGACTTCAGATCTTGCCCATCCTGTATATATATTGCCAGGAGGCATAGCCTTAGTATACAATGAGTAATCTACTACTTGTGGTCATCAATAGTAGTAATCACTTTTATCATCTAAATATGGAAAGGCATGGGGCAATAAGTAAGAATAAGGCAGTGGCCTCATAAATCAGGGATATTAGAAGAGAATCACATCATAAGAATGTGGGAGAATGGAAGGGAAGCTCAGAGACAGCAGATATGAAATGCAGCATGGCAATTATAAGGCCAAGGAAATTTATCTAGATCTCTACTACAGATACAATTCTAATCTAAATCTGTTAGATTAGATGTTATTGATATTGATTTAAGATCTCATCTGAGATCCAGCCACAGTCATGTGACTGTCACCATGAGCAAGAAATACTCTAATATAATAAATTAAACCTAGTCTAGGGTTATTCTTGTTTAGGCAGGCAAGTTCCATGGTCATATGAGAAACCATTAGTATTTGCTGAGCACATAACAAATAGCAAGGGAGAAACTGGGAAAACAACCCAAAAACAAGCAGAAAAAGAAAGGTGAACTTGGAAATAGATCTTACATACTTCAGAGAACTAACTTGAAGAAATACCATATTAAGAAAGGTAAATATTATGTGCTCAGCAGAATACTGACAGTCTTGTCATGTGACTGTGGGACTTGCTTGCCTAAACAAGAATAACCCTAGGCAAAGATTTTTATTATTATTAGAGTATTTTCCAATGTATGATAATAATCACATAATGTGGCAGATCTTAAAATAAGATCTAGGTTTATTCCAATGATATCTGATCTAATGGATCTCAATTAGAATCTAATCTGTGGCAGAGATCCAGATAGGATCTCCTTAGCCTTAGAGTTTCCATGCCTTATTTATATCCACTGTCCCTGCATTTTCCCTTTCATTTTCCCACATCCTCATGACATGGCTTTTTTTTTATCTCCCTTGATCCATAAGACCACTGCCTTACTCTACCCTTTTCCCCATGCTTTCCTTATTTAGATAATAAGAGTACTTACTGCTATTGGTGTCCAGAGATAGTAGCTTAGTCATCCTGTAGTGGGGCTATGCCCCTGATTAATATATATACAGAATAGAAGAAACTTAGATTTTCTCCAGTCTTAACCACTTGTCATAACTTTCCTTTTCCCTTCTCTTCTTTTCTCTGGTATGCAATGACTTGCAGTCTCCCAGCTAAAGAGCTCCTTCTTATTCTTGTCTCAACTCACAAGCCTAGTTAGGGGCCACTAGTTTAAAAGCCCTCTTGTTGGTTGATCACTGTCACATGCTGGTTTACATTATTTTAGAAAGGCACCTGATTAGTGTATAATAGTAAATATCACAAGTGCTCAAGTCTAAAGACTTGAAACACCCAGAAATTCTATTATATCTATGATATACAAGCCACAACAACTATAGTAAGATAAATGGCAATATAAAAGTAATTAAAATTTAAAAAAAGGTAAATAATATAAAAACTGTAACAAATACCTGTAAGCTTATCCTCAAGGTCCTTGACTCATTTTGCTAGCTAAACAAGCATTGATAACAGCTTACTAATCATTTGCTTGAAAGTGAAAGGCTGCTAGAAAGGAAATGCTATCATATTTCATATTCTAAACCCAATTTCAATCTAGCTTCTACTTGGTTTTCTGCACTTAGTGCTTGCCAGTAAGCTATACTAGCCCTTGATTCCCTTCATGTATCTCTGGCCCTTCTGCTACTACTCCATTTCACTTCAGTTGTGCTTATGCTTTTCCTACACTAGTGATACTATAGCTGTTTCAATTCTTCATTTTATTTCCACTCTATTTTATTTTTAGCTTTGTCTTATTTTTTTTGTTTCTACCTCATTCTCTCCAGACTATTTCACTTCACCTTTGCACTCTCTTCTGCTCTTGTTTCTGTTATGTCCCTGTTTTGACTCTTATATCTTCTTACCATCTTTTAGTTTCAGACTGACATGTCTTAATGCTGTTATTGCTAACATCTCCATTTATTTTCAAGATGCATTGGTACCTGCTTTTGCTTCTGAGATAACTCCAGTCTCCTCTCCTCTCCTTGCTTAGACCTTTTTACTACTCTGGAACTATAAGTACTATAACTCCTATATGGTACTGTAGTTCAAATATCAATAAAAATACCTCTGTCTTAAGTTTATCCTTACTTTAACTAAGCTTTCAAGCTTACCCTCTGAATCTCTGGTTTACTTCAGAGTAACTCCAGGCCTTGATGGAATTCTTAAGGAAATTCTAAGGGCTTGTTCTCATTATTACTAGGCTTGACAATTCTTGTCTTGGCTATCCTTTATATTGAGCTGTAAAACCACTTTTCTCTCTCCCTCTAATTCCTCTGTAAATTAGAACATCAGGTTATGCAAGGGCATATTACATAAGGTAAAGCCAAGTCCTATCTGATTCAAGGAAAGCTCTTTTTGACCTTCTGAAATCTCCAGACTTCTTTGAAAGTGTTATGTATCCAACAGAGTGCAGACCAAATCTAACCCAACACCAGTGTGTGGACAGGGATAACAACAACAACAAGTGGGCTTTTCAGACTAGAGCCCTGAACTAGGCTAAGGAGAGAATTAATCCTTGACCCATATAGGGCACAAGCCACTCTGAAAGAAGACTAGGCTTGTGGCACTAGTAACAGAAGTGGTTAAGACTGGGTTGCTCCAAGTCTCTCCCTATCCCTTATATATTAACTACAGATGCACATAGACCTAGTACAGGAAAGATAACTACCATCTATAAACCAATGGCAGTAAGTATGCAGAGCTAATAAATAGAGAAGCATGGGGCAGAGGGTAGAAGTAAGGCAGTGGCCTCACAGATTAGGAATATAAAAAAAGTACCACACCATGAGGATGTGGGAGAATGGAAGGGAAGCATACTCATAAAGTGGATATAAATGCAGCCAGGTAGCCATGAGGCTGAGGAGATCACCATTTAGATCTCTGCCACAGATCAATCCTAATCTAGATCCATTAGATCAAATATCATTGTAATCAATCTAGATCTCATCTGAGATCTGCCACATCATGTGATCATTACTTATATGCAGGGAATCTCTGAATAAGAATCAAATCTAAACCTAGGGTTGTCCTTGTTTTGGCATTGAAGTCTCATAATCACATGATAAGATCATTAGTGTTTGCTGAGTGCATAATAGAAAGTCCCTGGAGCTATGCCCTTATCTATAGGTTAAGCACCATCAGTAGACTTAATCCAGAAGTTTGTTCTGGAGCTCTTTCTTATTGTTACCCTGAATTCTAATAGTATCTTGCATCTAGAGATATCTTCTCTAGTCTTTTTACAGCCTAGCAGCATGCTTGGCTTAGAAGATCTTTTAGTATCTCCAGGATTAGATCTGGCAGTGAAGTAACCAGATTGCTATAAGTTGCAACTTTAAGTAGTTTTGACAGATGCTAAAAAAGGCACTCACCTAGGTAATACAGAGGTCATATGACCTTGCTTTGCTGCTGGGGCAGCAAACTTGGATTATAGCTTAGAAGCCAGCTTGAAAGCATATGGGCTGGGATATTTCAGACAATTGACAATAATATGGCCATTTTATTGACAGTAGTAGCAATAAAGCTTCTTTGGGCACTTTTTCTGAATATGACCAAGCTATCTGCAATTGTAGCATATGAAACAGTCTTTTGGAGAGTGGTTAATGGCTTTGCATATTTGACAATGAACTCAGGGAGACTCTTTTAATATCATAGAAATGGCAACTGTGGCAGGTAATATACATTGTCCAAAATGGACAATGGGCAGGGATAGGGGTAAATTCAAATCTAATGTGGCTGGAAATAACATGGCTCAGATATAAAGGCTTGTTAGTTGTGCAGAAATAAAAGAAGTTGTCTGAAACTCAATAATGCCTGACAATCTAATTCATTTGTCTATGCTCTTCTTCTCTAGGGGCAAAACTTCTAAAAAAACTTTTCAAGACTGCTAAAGTCTGACTTGCCTGAGGAGTAATAGAGACTTGATATAGTGTTATGGTCTTGGCTTGACAACAAGAGCAATAAGAAGACAAACAAGGGCAGAACACTGTCTAATCCCTAAACTGGGCCAGGCAAGAGAAAAGGAATACTTGAGAGTGCTTGAGACTGAAAAAATCACAAAGATATGCCAAAAGAGGCTAATATTACAAGTAATCAAGTCTAAAAAGATTTGACTTATCTGGAAGCTATTATATCTATAGTATACAAGTGTAAACAGCTAGAATAGGAGTAACAAGAGTAAAAGTATAAAAATTATAACAGTACCTGCCATTAAAGCTACTCTAGCTCTTTGATTCTCTTCCATGCAACTCTGGCTCCCTGTTACTACTTTACTCCACTCTAGTTACACTTGTACTCTTCTTATCCAGTTATCAGTATAAGCTTCTTCAACCCTCCATTCCCTTTCCACTCTAATTCCAACTTTAGCTCTGCTTCTGTTTTCAGTTACTTGATACATCTTAGTTTTTACTTTGTTCTCTCTAGAATACTCTATTACAACTCTGTACTTTTTTTTTACCCTTACTTCCTTTCTTTGTTCTTTTTTTCCCTTTATCTTTTCCTTTCATTTTTCAGTTTTAGTCTGATATGATTTAATGCTATCATCTCCATTTGTCTCCAAGATATTCATTTTCTTTCACATCTAAGACAACTCCAGTTTTATTTTCTTTTTTCTCTTGAACTTTATGCTACTCTGAAATTATAAGTATTGTAATTCCTGTATATAGCATCTTAGTTTGAAGATTGACAAAAACATCCCCCATCTTAATGTTGTTCTCACTCTAACTGAGCTTTCCAGCTTATTGTTATATTTCATGCCATGAAGTTAATTCTGTTCTATCTCCAGTACAACTCCAGTTGATTTTGATTTATCAGCTACATGTTATTTAGCTTTCTCTTACCTCCATTTCTTTCTATCTAATAATACTTACATCTTTATATACATAGTTCTAAGCCATTCCAATACAAATCTGTAGCTATTCTAATTTTACTTTCTGTTCCTATTTCTTTCCTTCTTATCTATTTCTATTACCCTTTAGTTTTATCTTGATGTGATATTGTCAGCATCATTCCTCACATCTTCATTTGTATTCAGGTTGCATTGGTACCTGACTTTGCTTCTGAGACAACTTCTATCTCATCTTCTTTCTTTCTTTAGATAATCCACTTCTTTAAGGCATAAGTACTATAGTTCTGTATCTTGTACCTTAGTTTGAATATCAACATAGCTCAGTGTTATGCATCTACCCTGGTACTTCTATGCATAATGTGGACCAGTGTGTGACAGCTTTAACAAACAACAACAAGAGGGCTTTTAACTAGGTACCTCCAAACTAGGCAAAATAGAAGAAGTCAGTCAAGGCCCTGTTTGGAGTGAGCCACACTAAAAAAGGACTAGAGCAGTTAAGACACTAGTAATAGAAATGGTCAAGACTGGGTTGCCCCAAGTCTCTCCCTATCCCTTATATATTAGCAGTAGCAGCATATAGACCAAGTACAGAAAAAATAACTACTATCTATGAATCAATAGCAGTAAGTACATATGCTAATGAATAGAAAAGCATAGGGCATAGGGTAAGAGTGAGGCAGTGGCCTTACAGACCAAGGGAAGTAGAAGAAAACCACACCATAAGAATGTGAGAGAATGGAAAATAAAATACAGGAATAGTAGATATGAATATGGCATGGCCATTATAAGGCTAAGGAAATCCCATCTGGATCTTTGCCACAAATCAATCTTAATCTAGATCCTTAAGATCAGATATCATTGGCATTAAATCTTGATCTCATCTGAGATCTGCCATATCACATAACTATTACCATGTATTGGGGAATACTCTAATATAAATCAAACCTATGTCTAGAGTTAGTCTTATTTAGGCAAGCAAGTCTTATGGTCACATGACAAGACCATCAGTGTTCTACTAAGCACATAACACTTTATCCATTTTTATATCCAGTATTCACAGGGTACTTTTACCTAACTCTTAGCAAAATCAAAGTAGAAAAGAATGATATAAAAGCTAGAAGATATATTAGATAAGTGTACAAGTGCTTAAAGCTAAGGCTTTAAAACAAAGAGACTATGGTATTTATTGTTATAAATCTACCTTTCTTATACTGCTTTTAGCCTCTATTTTCTTATCTTATTTAAATTACTCTTAGTTTGGCCAGCATCTATTACTTGATGTTCTCATTCTTTATTTAGTATTACATTAACCACCTCATGTATGCCTTATAATTAGCAATATATAAGGAACAAAAGCATAAACTGGAATTTTCCAGTTTAAAGCACTTGTTCTGTTATTGGCATTCCTTCTCAGTGGATACTGTTATAATGCCTTTTTCATTTTCTTAATCACATGAATTTATCTTATCTTTATCATGTGGTTATCTAATCTTTTATCTTATCAGGGCACATGACAAGTTACCTGACTTAGGGCTTAGTGTTAGCCTTATGCCTTCAGATCCTGCAGGGTTAGTTTAATCTTTATTCACTTCACTTCTTTTTTATTCTCAGAAGCTATGTCCTGAATGGTTTTCAAACCCACTTCTCTTTTTTTTGATCCCTGCACCTTATGTATGGAAATTCTCCCATTAGAGTCTTGGTCTGTGCATAATACTGTAACCTATATAAACTATAGCCTTATCATCTCAATGCCCTCAGCTTTAAGCACTTGTACTGTACTTGTATTAACTCACTGTTACAATTGTCCTCTTTTCTTTTTCCTTTTCCTTTATTCTAGCTTTAGACTTTACATATCTCCAATGCTTTTTTGTTTTGTTCTGGAACATTCAAACTTCTTCTGTTCCAGAACTTTTCCTCAGTCAGCAGGTATTACTTACTATTCACTTCCATTACATTCCATCCATTTTCACACAGATCATTTAGTCATCCTTAGTTATCCCTATTGAATTATTCAACTGAGTCTGAATCTTATCTACAGTAGTATAAGTAGCATACTTTATCCTTTATGTTTCTTACACTACTTCTGCCTTAACACAGCCTTATTCCATCTTGTTCTCCTCTAAACTGCATTGGAACCCTTAGCCCACTTGTAATCTTCATTGGCAAGCATTTCTTTGTCCTCAACTAGTCCCAGCATTCTAGTCACATCTCCAACCTTTACTAAGGGACCACAGTGCTGTTCCACATTTGCACCATTACTCTAGTCTTAGGCTGACACTTATCAAGCCTTTCCCTTAGCCCTAGCCCATAAGGTCTACACTTGTCCCTACTCAGGCCTAGTATAACACTTACTGCTTCTCTTTTCTTATCTTTTTTCTTTGTAAGCTTGTGGCATGTTGACATTGGTGTGCATAACACTTGCTCAAAGCTACCTACTTCCCTTTTCCACACATCCATCATTGGCTCAAAACTGAGCACATATTATTTGTTGTTGTTTTTTTATAGAAAGGAGTTGACTATATATCAAGTTGAAAGAAGTATTGATGAAACTTGGCCATTTTCAGGCCCAATTAGCAGACCAGCAAGCAAAAGAAGAACATCTGGACAAGATTACAAGAGAGAAGATTTTAGTGGTAATCAAGAGAACAATACACCAACAAAGGTGCTACTAAAAGAATAAAGTTGAAAGGAAAACCCTTAGGAGAAAGTTTGAAGCAGCAAAACACTGTGACATTGTAGTGGCTCATCTGTTGAAGAAGAAAATTGATGTAATTAATCAAGACAGGAAAAAGAAGCTTGGCAGAAAGAGAAAGTTTACCTTACTTTGACTCAGATCACTTCAGCCAGCAAACTCATTAAAGAAAGCAATTCCCCATTTCAGCTGTGGCAAGTAAAGCAGCAGATCTTACTACTCTAATTAATCAGATGGTGAAGCTGTTACTCTGATCAAAAAACAACAACATGCAAAAGGTAGCTAATTCTGGGGCTTGGGATGGCAATAGAAAGAAATGAAAGCATTGGTGGATTGTACTTAGGATATAAGTATGGAAGCAGGATTGAAAAAACAATTACCTTAGGGCAATTGCAGTTCTTTCAAGAATGAAAGGTTTGGCAGATGATTTTGCCACTTTAACACTAATGGAGTACAATAACAAAGAGAATAACTATATCTGGAGGAATAGGCAAAATATAGGTCAGACATACTGAGATGCAGCTTGGCCCTCTTAGCTAAAGTTACAGGAAAAGATCAAGGGACATTTCTGCATTAAGGAGCTAATGCATCAGAGCCTCAAGAATTTACAGGCTTTTCATCAACAAGGAAAAAGAATCAATGATTTCCTTAATAGGTTTGACCTGTTGAGAAAAGAAGCTAAGATAGGTGATTACCATGCCATTGAACTGCTGAAACAAGCAGTTGATTATAGAATTTACTCCCAAGTGGCTTTCCAAGAAGAAGATGACAGTCAATATCTGAACATGTTTACACAGTTCAGATAGGTAGGCTGGACTTATGAAAAAATAATGGTAGAAAGGCCAGCCATAAGACCTCTGGGCAATCCTTCTTGTTTTCCTCCTCAACCCCCTTTTCAGAATCAGTATTGATCTCCCTTTCTCAATTCACTGTGGTTAGAACACAACTGGAACATGATACTCCCATGGAAATTGACAGGTAGAATATAAAATCAACACATCCACCTCTTATCTGCTTTAATTGTGGCAAAGTAGGCCATATCTCTAGAGTTTGTACCATATCACAAAACCCCACATGTTCCATGACCTTCCCAAGATTCCCTGCTAGGCAGCCTCAGCCTATGCAACAGAGGCAATAGCAAGTCCAACCTATCAAATTTGGCAAATTTTCATCTTCAGATGATTTTATGCCAGAAAAGCATCTTACATGAGCATGGCCCTGGCTAATGAGTGCTTAATTCCTTCCAAAAGGAAAACTAACAAGCATTTATATTTAGACTTTGAATTTGAGATGAAAACCCTAGATAAAATGTTTAATTGAATGAAATGAGATGAACTCAAGATTAGTATCAAAGTTTTAGAAGAAACATAAGGAGTAGAAGGTCTAAAAGCCATGAACTGTGGTTTTAATGATACAATAATAGATTCAGGGGCTTTATTAACATTTATAAATCAGATATATGTATGAAAACACAGGCTATATGAAAAGCCAATAGGAAAGTTGCTAATAGTGTATAATACTAATGGCACCCAAGAAACTATAGGATGAATCACTAATTATGTGGTTCTCTACATCTTTATCAAGGATAAGGATGGCAAATGGCACCAGAAATGAACTATGGCAATGGTATCTAATCTGAGATCCATTAACCTTCTAATAGACTACAACTGGTTCAAGATATACAATCTGACAATCAATTGGGTTAACAAAACAATTGAATTTCCTCTCTACAAAACAACATGTCAGATAGTGGATATTAACATAGCTGATGTAAAGATTTATAAAAGAAACTCCCTATTATGATGTACTTTTTCTTTTCTTGATCATGTGATCTTATCTTATCTTTTCCACATGGTTATCTAATCATTTATCTTATCAGGGCACATAATGGGTCACAAGACCTAGGACATAGGGTTAGTCTCATGTCTAGAACCCTGCATGCTTCTTTTCATTTCCATTATCTTTTCTTCTATTTTATCACTTCTCTTTTATTTCAGAAGCCAGGACCCTTGATGGTTTGTATGAATAATTCTCTTCCTTTTGATCCCCATGCCACATGTATGGGAAATTTCCCATTAGGGACTTGGTCTGCGCACACTACTGTAGCATATATAAACTATAGCTATATTACTCTTTGTTATGGTCTTACCGAACATGACAGTTCACAGCACATGATCATGGGAACTGTGAAGCATGTGATGTGAATGGTTGCATAGTCATGTGACCAAGAGCACATGATTGTGTGAATGAGTTGCCTTACAAGGATAACCCTAGACTAAGGCTAAGTCCTTTATATCAGAGTATTCCCCTTGCACCAGGTATTAGTCACATAATGTGGCAGATCTCAGATGAGATCCAGATCCCTCCGATGATATCTGATCTATTGATCTAGATTAGAATCTGATCTGTGGCAGAGATTCAGATTGGATCTCCTTAGCCTTATGGTGGCCAGGCCTCATTTATAGATTGGTACCAGTGCCTTCCATTCCTCCCACATCCTCATGGTGTGGCTTCTCTTCCATTCCTATCCCTAGAACCATGAGGCCACTGCCTTACTCCTCAATCCCACTCCATGCATTCCCCTTACCTATTTAATAGAGCTAGTAGTGCTATTGGTGTCCATAGATAGCATAGCTTAGGGTAGGCCTCCTGTGCTTGGTCTGTGCACAGACTGTTGTGGGACAACTTCCCACGCTCGAACTCCGAACTCCGTCCTTGGGGAACGCCGTGGTCTCTGGTACTTCCCTTGCAGATCTTCTATAGGGCTTTTGACTAGTGGCCCCTAACTAGGCAAAAGGGAAAGGATGAGCCGATGAGGTCCTGTGTATAAACTAAGACCAGAAGGATGAGAGCTGAGGAGGACCCCTCTAGGGGCGGTCCCTAGATCAAGCCAACTGTAGGCCAAGTCACAAGAGGTCAAGACTGAGGAGACCTCAGCCTTGAGCCGCCTGCTTATATATTGTCAGGGTTGGTGCACGGACCAACCACAGGAAGCCTACCCTACAGTGTGCTATCTATGTGAACCAATAGCGTAAGGTACTCAGTGACTAAGCGGATAGATACTCGTGGGGAAGGCATGGAGCGGATATGAAGAGTGAGGCAGTGGCCTCGCGGATAAGGGATGGGGAATGGAAGAGAACCACACCATGAGGATGTGGGAGAATGGAAGCGTACCCGATATCGATCTAGAGGAAAGGCAGTGCAGGAGATCCATCGGATCTCTGCCACAGATTAGATCTGCATCTCCATCTGGAGATCTGCCACATCTCGTGACCAATACCTGATACTTAGGAATAACTCGTAGAGGACTAGTAACCCTAGCCTAGGGCTTGCCTTGTATGGTTACTCGTTCGCACGATCACATGCAACTGATCATGTGACCAGCGCATCACGCACTCTGAAGTTCCCACGGTCACGTGTGACCGTCGTGTTAGGCTGGAGCCGTAACAATAACAGAAGGTGCTAACTAATAATTTGAGCTGAGAGGCCTTTGAACTAGAGGCCAGGGAACTAGGCAAGAGAAAAGATAGAGAAAGAGTCATGGGACTTATATAAAGTCAAAGGCTCAAGTGTGCAAGACTAGAAAATTCAGGCTACAGCACTAATCTCTTATATATGCTACAGATGTGCACACAGACCATGTAGTTCTGGCCTATCCTATACTACTGTACAATAAGCCATCCAATGGTGATAAAGAAGCAGGGATCTAGAAATATATAAGGCAGGACTTAAGGCTACAATAAGACATGAAGTTATAATCTAGACCAGTCCAGACCTGTAATATGTGAAAGAGTGAAATGGTAAGGATTACCACAGTCATGTGGTGTGACAATGTGAAGAGTAAAAGTAAAAGTAAAAAGATGGGAAAAATAAAGAAAATAAAAAATGTGCATTATAATATAGCAAATACAATAATCTCTAGCACATAACCATATGAACCTTTGAGCATGTGATGTAATCTATTTGCAGTCATGTGACTGGAGAGCACATGATTGTGTGAACAAGTAGCCTTATCAAGGAAACCCTAGGCTAAGGCTGAGTCCTATTATTTAGAGTATTTTTCTGTTTAAATATTAATCATATAATATGGCAGATTTCAGATAAGATCCAGATATAGTCCCTGATAACATCTGATCTCATAATCTAGATAGAGAATCTGATCTGTGGCAGAGATCCAATAGATCTCCTTGGCCTTGCTACTACCATGCCCCTTTTATCTCCACTAATCCTGTGTACTTTCCTTCCATTCTTTCATATTCTCATGAAGTGGTCTTCTTTTCCATTCTTATCCCTTAATCTATAAGGCCACTGCCTTACTCCTTTATATCTACTCCATGCTCTTCCCTTTCTTATTCAATGAATAAGTATTTACTACCATTAATGGCCATAGATAGCAGTAGTTTAGAGTAGACTTCCTGTACTTGATCTATATATAGACTCCAGCTGTTATGTATCCCAAGAGTGTAACCTGCACAAACCAACTGGTGAGTGGTAAAGGCCCACAACAACAACAATGAGAGGGCCTTTATGCTAGAGCCCCAGAACTAGGCAAAAAAAAGAATAAGTAGAAACCCCCCATAAAACAAGCTAATATTACAAGAGGTTTAAACTGGAGAAACTCCAAGTTCACATTACCCTGTATATATATTGCCAGAGGGCATAGCTGTTCTGCACCCCAAAAGTGCATTCCTATACCAAATCAGACCAGTAAGTGAACAGAGAAAACAACAACAACATATGGGCTTTTGAGACTAGAGTCCCTAACCAGGCAGAGGAAGGGAATGAGCCTTGGCCCAGACTGGGCATGAGCCACATCTGCATGAAGACTAGGCTAAAAGCACTAGTAACAGAAGTGGTTAAGACTGGATTGCCCCAAGTCTTTCCCTACCTCTTATATATTAGCAACAGATATGCATAGACCAAGTACAGGAGTGGTAACTACTATCTATGGACCAATAGCAGTAAGTATGCAGAGCTGATAAATAGAGAAGCATAGAGCAAAGGGTAGGAGTGATGCAATGGCCTCATGGATCAAGGAAATAAGAAGAGTACCATATCCATAAAAATATGGGAGAATGGAAGGAAAGCATACAGAAAATGCAGATATGAATGTGGCCAGGCAGCCATAAGACTAATAAGATCCTTATCTGGATCTATGCCACAGATTAATTCTAATCTAGATCTGTTAGATCAGATATTATTATAATCAATCTAGATCTCATCTGAGATCTGCCATATCACATGACCAATACTGCAATGCAGAGAAACCTCTGAATAAGAACCAAATCCAAACCTAAAGTTATCCTTGTTTTGGCATAGAAGTCTTATGATTATTTGACAAGATTGTTAGTGTTCTACTAAGTGCATGACAATAGCCCCCATATACTGGATAACTAACTACTTATCTATGGCCATTAATGGCAGTAAGTGCTCTTGTTAAATAAATAAGAAGGCATAGGGCATAGGATAAGAAGTAAGGCAGTGGCCTCATGGATCAAGGGAAGTAGAAGAAAATCACACCATAAGAATGTGGAAGAATGGAAAGAAAGCATACAGCACTGGCAGATATGAATATGGCTAGGCAATTATAAGGCTAATGAGATTCCTATCTGAATCTCTGCCATAAATCAATTCTAATCTAGATTCATTAGAACAGATATCATTGGCATTAAATCTAGATCTCATCTGAGATCTGCCATATTATGTAACCAATACTAAAACACAGGAAAAACTCTGAATAAAGGACCAAACCCAAATCTAGGGTTATTCTTGTTTTTGCAATAAAGTCTCACAATTACATGACAAGATTATCAGTGTTCTGCTGAGCATATAACACCAACAATATATAATGTAGGAAGTACAAGCCTAAGTTTCCCCAGTCTTGCTCTGTTAACCTTTAGCCCCATTTACTAGCCACTATAGAGGTTATTAGTAGCTTCACTGGCCACTAGTCATTTGATTCCTGGTGTATCTTTCTTTTATTTGCCTAGTTAGGGGCCACTAGCATAAAAGCCCTGCCAGTAGTTTAGCACAAGCACAAGAAGCATTTTCCAAGGTTACTCAAGCTTAAGGCCACAGATAGAGTCTCATATCACCCCAGACTTCTTTTGAAGCCCCTTGAGCTATATCCTTACTTACAGATTGAGCACCATTAGTATGCTCAACTCCAGAGTTTGTTCTAAAGCTCTTTTTTGCTGTTATGCTAATGGCATTCTGCATCTAAAGTTTACCCCCTCTAGCTTTTCTCTATGGTCTAGTAATATGCTTGGCCTAGAAGTTCCTTTAGTACTCTAAGAATTAGATTTGACAGTTTTGTATCAGTCTTAATAATATTAAAACTAGACCTTGTTGAGCTAGTTTTAATAGTATATTTGAACTTGGTCTGCTCAGTTTTAATACACTTATTTATACTTGGATCTCAGCTAGATAACTCTTGCATGACCAGACATATAATCAGTTTCCACAAAATCTCAAGTCTATTCAAGAACCATCTCAATTGTTTGGCTATGGGATCTGATTCTCAACAAAAGTATAGTTTTTATTGAACCAGTCTATTATATCCCAGATTTTAGATTCAATTCTGTCCCAGCTTATGCCTGGTACTTTCACTCCAATGCTTATTAGCAAGCTATTCTAGCTCCATAATTCTTCTTTATACAACTCTGGCCCTCTGTTATTACTCCACCTTACTCTAGTTATACTCATACTTCTTTTTCCCAGTTATTAGTACAAGTTCCTCTAATCCTCTGTTTTTTTTCTGATTTAATGCTAACTTGTCAAAATAGCATTCAAAGGTTGCTTAAACTCTGTCAATTCTAATCCTTATGGTGCTAAGAAGAACTTCTAGATCAAGCATATTGCTAAACCATAAAGAAATGCTAGAGAAAGTGAGCTCTAGATACAAGATACTACTATGAGTTAGGGTAATAGAGAAGAAAAACTCCAAAAGCAAACTCTGGGGTTAGGCACACTAATGTGGCTCAACCTGTGGGTAAGGATGTAGCTTTAAAGCTTCCAAAGAAGTCCAAATATTTCTGAAAGGTTAAAAAGAGCTTTTCTTGGGTCAAATGGAACTTGGCTTCATTTTATATGATGTATCCTTGCAATAACTTGATGTTTCAATTTACAAAGGGGTTAAAAATGATGAAGAGAGCAGTTTTATGGCTCAACATAAAAGATAGGCAAGACAAGAAGTATTAAGCCTAATTATAATGAGAGTAAGCCCTTTGAACTTCCTTAAGAATTCCATTAAGGCTTGAAGGTACTTTAGAGTAAACCAGAGAATCAGAGGATAAGCTAGAAAGCTTGGTCAGAGTAAGGACAAAGTCAAGATGAGAATGTTTTCATTAATATTTGAACCAAAATACTGTATATAGAAGTTACAGTATTTATAGTTCTAGAGTAGCAAAGAATCTAAGCAAGGAAAGAAAATAAAACTGGAGTTATCTTAGAAGTAAGGGCAAATGCCAATACATCTTGCAGGCAAATGAAAATATTAGAGATAATTGTTATGTATCTAGTAAACATAATGGTCTCAAGCACATGACCATGGGAACTGTTAAGCATGTGATGCAAATGGTTGCATAGTCATGTAACCAGGAGCACATAATTATGTGAACAAGTAGCCTTATAAAAATAACCCTAGGCTAAGGCTATATCCTATTAATTAGAGTATTTCCCTGCACAGATATTAGTCACATAATATGGCAGATCTTAGATGAGATACAGGTATAGTCTCTAATGACATCTGATCTCATGATCTAGATAGAGGATCTGATCTGTGGCAGAGATCTGATGGATCTTCTCAGCCTTATAGTGACCATGTCTCTTTTATATATCTGATCTGTGCACCTTTCATTCTTTCACATTCTTATGGTGTGGTACTCTTCCATTCTTATTCCTTGATCCATAAGGCCACTGCCTTACTCCTTATTCTCACCCCATGCTCTCACCTTACTTATTTAATATAGGCCTTAGTACTATTGGTTACCAGATAGTAGTAGTTTAGAGTAGAACTCCCTGTACTAGGTCCATGCATGGGCCCTGGCAATATATAAGGCAGAAAGTGCAAGCTGGATTTTCCCCAGTCTTGCTCTACTTGTTCTTTAGGCTAATTACCTGTGAGATCATACAAGCAGCCCACTAGATCTCTTTGCCATTCCAAGATGGGATTCCATTGAGCTCTCTTCTGGCTAGGGCTCCTCTGGTTGCTAAGCTTATGCTTTATACAGGACCACAGTATCTTTTTTCTTTACAGCAGTCTAGTTAGGGGTCACTAGCACAAGAGCCCTGCTATATAGTTTGAGGATAGAAGCATTTATCAAGGATGTCTTGAGTACCAAGGTTAGGATGGGCAGAGCATTCATAACAATAATAGTGTTAAGATATGTCAGACTGAAACTAAAAGATGGAAGAAAGAGGCAAGAGTCAAAACAGGAATAAGAAAGGGAATAACAATGGGGAAAAATATAAAGTTGGAATGAAGTAGTTCAAAAAAGACAAATTGAGAATTGAGATGTACTAAGTGACTAAGAATGGAAACTAAAGTCAGAATTACATAAGATAAAAAGGGAATAGAGGACCAGAGGAGCTATACTGATAACTGTCATGGCTTCTTGCCATCCTAGCCTTGATACTCAATATGCTTCTTGGTGAATGCTTCTAATCTGTTCTTAATAACTGGTAGGACTTTTAGCTAGTGGTCCCTAACTAGGCAAATAGAGAATGGAATAAGACCACTACTCTTGTATAAATCAGTAGCCAGCAGCACTAGTGAGAACTAGCCTATATAATCAGCCAAGAGGTCAAGAGTGTTATACACTGGCACTACATAGCTGGCTATTTTTTATTCTTACTCTAAGCTAAGTTCTCTTTACTATTTACTATCTTTGACCACTTTCTTTGATCTTATCTTATCTTATCTTATATCTTATATCTTATCATGCCATAAGGTTGGGTCTAGCCTGATCTAGCCTTTGTACCTTATGTAGCATAGCCTTTTACCTTATTGTAGCCTAGACTTTCTGTGATGTCATGGCCTAGCTTTTTGATGTCATACTTTACCTTTGCCTTGCTTTTTTTTTTTACTAATTACTCCCTATTTGCCACTGGTTCCTATTTAGTTTCCCTTTGCCCTATTTCCTTATTTAGCATTGTTCTCTGTACACCAGCTACCTCATGTATTTCTTATGGCCTGGTCCATGCACATCTTATAGCAATATATAAAGGGGCAAGGGCATAGACTGGTTTCCCAGTCTAGAGCACTTGTTTACTTGTTTATCTTGTTTCCTAGTGCCTCCTCTAGGCTGCCATTCTGTTGTCCCCCCAGTATTGGGCACCTCCCAAGGTGGTTTCCTCTTGCTATTGGTCTAGATCCATAACAAAGAAAGCAAGACTGGGAAACCCAGCTTGCACCCTCTGCCTTATATATTGCCAGTGCTTGCACACAGACCAAGTACAGGAGGCCTACTCTAGACTATACTATCTATGAACACCAATAGCATAACTGGCTCTTATTAGAAAGGAAAGGGGAAAGC
The DNA here is from genome assembly GCA_038088935.1 of Pulveroboletus aff. viridisquamosus. Classification (NCBI taxonomy): domain Eukaryota; kingdom Fungi; phylum Basidiomycota; class Agaricomycetes; order Boletales; family Boletaceae; genus Pulveroboletus; species Pulveroboletus aff. viridisquamosus. The sequence continues at coordinate 62,071 of JBBPJW010000070.1, forward strand.
ATGGGACAGCAATGAGGAGTGAGGCAGTGGCCTCATGGATCAAGGGATTGTAATGGAAGAGAAGCCACACCATAAGGATGTGGGAAAATAGAAGGAAAGTGCACTGGTTTTCAAATATAAATAAGGCATGGCAGTAGCAAGGCCTAGGAGATCCAATCTGAATCTCTGCCACAGATGCAGATCCTAATCTAGATCCAAAGATCAGATATTATTGGAGACTATACCTGGATCTTATTTGAGATCTGCCACATCATGTGACTGATACCTGGTACAGGGAAAATACTCTAATATATGGACTTAGCCTTAGCCTAGGGTTATTCTTATAAGGTTACTCATTCACACAATCACATGCTCCTGGTCACATGACTATGCAACCATTCACATCATATGCTCAACAGTTCCCATGGTTATGTGCTTAAGACCATTATGTTCACTAGTTACATAACAATAACTAAGATAAAAAGAGCATAAGTGCAACTAGAGTGAAATAAAGTAGTAATAGAAGGGCCAGAGTTGCATGGAGGGGAATTGAGGGCTGGTATGGCTTACTGGCAAGCACTGAATGTAGAAAACAAAGTAGAAGCTGGGCTGAAATTGAGCCTAAAATACAGAATATGACATAACTTTAATCTGTTTCTATTCTTAGTAATTTAGTAAATTCTTAGTTTATACTTTATTCCCTCTGGTCTACTCCATTACAACTCCATACTTCATTCCACTCTTATCTCCTGCTCCAGTTCCTTGTTTTTCCTTGTCTTTTTCTGCTATCTTTTAGTTTCAGTCTAATATAACTTAATGCTGTTATCTCTAACATCTCCATTCATCTTCAAGATGCATTAACATCTGCTCTCACTTCTGAGACAACTCTAGTCTTATCTCCTTTCCTCTCTTAAACATTTTGCTACTTCAAAGTTATAAGTACTATATTTTTGTATATAGTATCTTAGTTCAAATATTAATGAAAATACCCCTATCTTAACTTCATCCTCACTCTGAATAGGCTTTCCAGCTTACTCTCTGACCCTCCAGGTTACTTCAGAGTACCTCCAGGTCTCAATAATATTACTAAGGGAATCTTAAGATCCTTCTCTTATTATAACTAGACTTGATACTTCTTGTCTTGCCTGTTTCTTGTGTTGAGCCATAAGATCACTCTCTTCTCCATCTTTGGTAAATCAGAACATTAAATTGTGCAAGGGTATATTACATAAGGTAAAGTCAAGTCCCATTTGACCTAGAAAAACTTCTTTCAATCCTTTCCCAGAAAACCTCCATACTTCTCCAGAAGCCTCCAAAGTTACTTCTCTTTTCATGTTCAAGCTCTACTTATGTATCTGAATCCAGAGTTTATCTCCTGAAGTTTTTCCTTCTCTCTGAAACTTTAAGTTATAATAGTATGTTGGAACAAGAAGTTCTAACTCTGTCAAGAGTTCACTGGTTTTAACACAGCCTATTACAAGTAAACATATATGTGTCTCTGCATATTAATTAAATTTGTTATGATGCATCATTTTATTTTCATTTTTCTACTGTTAAAACTGCTAAAACTCTTGAATGAACTGAGCAAACCTAGTTGCTCTACTGTCAGACTAATTCTAAGGGTACTAAATGGCCTTCTAGGCCAAGCATACTGCTATACTGTAAAGAGAGGCTAGAGAGAATAAAACTCTAGGTACAGAATACTGTTAGAATTCATGGTAACAGTAAAGAAGAGCTTCAGAACAAAACGCTGGGGATGGCATACTAATGGTGCTTAACTTGTGAGTAGAAACATAGCTCTGGGGGCTTTTAAAGAAGTCTAGAGATTCCAAATGGTTGAGGAAAGCTTTCCTTGGATTAAATGGGACTTGGCTTTATCTTATGTGGTGTGCCCTTGCACAACTTAGTGTTCCAATCTACAAAGGCAGAGGATAAGAGAAGAGCAGTCTCATGGCTCAACATAAGAGACAGATAAGACAAGGAGCATGAAGCCTAGTTATAATGAAATCAAGCCCTTAGAATTTTCTTAAGAATTTCATTTAAACCTGAATTTACTTTGAAGTGAACTGGAGATTTAGAGGGTGAGCTGGGAAGCTTAGTCAGAGTAAGAACAAAATCAAAATGGGGGAGAGGGATATGTACTATACAAGAGTTACAGTACTTATAGTTCCATAATAGCAAAAGATCTAAATAAGAAGGGGAAATAAGACTAAAATTGTCTCAGAAGCAAGAGCAGATGCCAATGCATCTTGAAGATAAATGGAGATGTTATTAATGATAGCATCAAAGCATGTTAGACTGAAACTGAAAGATAGCAAAAAGATATAAGAATCAAAACAGAAAAGAGAAAGGAACAAGTGCAGGAGAAAGTGCAGAGTTGAAATGGAATAGTTCAGAAAGGATGAAGTGAGAAATAAGTTGTACTAAGTGACTGGAAATGGAACAAAGCTAAGAATTGAAATAGAGCAGAAAGGAAATGGAGGGTCAAAGGAATAGTAATAATACTAGGGTAAGAAGAACACAAAACATAACTAAAGTGGGGTAAAGTAGTGGCAGAAAGGCTGGAGATGCATAGAGAAGAATAAGAGACTAGTATAGCTTACTGGCAAGCACTGAGTGTGAAAAATCAAGTAGAATCTGGGTTGGAATTAGATTTAGAATGCAGGATATAACATCTACCTGTTATATTTTATATTCTGGACCTGATTCTAACCTGGCTTATATCTGGTCCTTGCATCTAGTAAGCCACTTCAGCCCTCTGACTCCCCTCCACAAAATTATGGCTAACCATAACCACTCCATCCATACTCACATTCTTTTTTACCTTTTATCAAGCAAATACCGTGTAGTTCTCCACTATTTTCTGCTTCTGCTTCTGCTCCATTTCCATTTCCATTTCCCTTTTTTCTGTTACTTGACTTATCCTAGCATCTCTGGTTTTTTCAAACCATTCTGCAACAACTCTGTATCTAGTTCTACTCTCATCTCTTGTTCCTGTTCCATGTTTTCCCTGGTCCCCCTCTATTATTATTCAGTTTCAGCCTGACATTATTAGACATTGTCTTCTCTGATATCTTCATTTGTATCCAGGTTGCATTAATACCTGCCTTTTTTCTGAGACAAATTTCTTTGCATTTCCTCTCCTTACTTAGACATTTTTACTACTCTGGAACTATAAGTACTGTAACTCCTATAAGATACTATAGTTTAAATATTGATGAAAACACCCCATGTCTGAACTTCATCCTCACTCTGAAGTAACTCCAGGCCTTACTGGAATCCTTAAGGAAATTCTAAGGGCTTGTTCTCATTATAACTAGGCTTGATGCTTCTTGTCTCACCTGTCCTTTGTGTTGAGCTATGAGACTGCTCTTCTCTCTTCCTCTAACCCCTTCATAAATTGGGACATCATGTTGTGCAAGGGCATATTACATAAGATAAAGCCAAGTTCCATTTGCCTCAAGAAGAACTTTCTTCAATCCTTTCTGAACTACCCTTAGACTTCCTTGAAGTCTCTGGAGTATGTTACCCTCCATAAGTCATGTTCCATTAGAGTATTTGTACTTACAATTTGCTATCTGGGATTCTTACTCTATATCTTGGAATAAGTTTTAATACTACCTCTTATCTCATCATTATTACAAGCACTTATCTCTAAACTCCACAGATGGGATACATAACTACAAAATCTTCCCATAGATTAATAAGACTAGAACTACACTCTAACTTCACCAGATATTGTTACAACTCTGGAAACCAGAGGCTACACCTAGACTATGATTGGAAGAGAAGGAACACTGGAAAAACCTTAAGTGGAGGCTCAGATGAGAAGGACTCGGATAAGATGCATGCCCAGACTACTGAGGGCCTTATGCCTTGAAGGGCCTGGTTTCCTGAGAAAAGCTAACTAGCCAAGTACTGGGAGGTATGAAGTGATAAAGTCTAAGGACTTTAGCACTAGTACCCGCCCTTTATATATTGCTCAGAAGAGGGCACAGACCATATAACTATGGCCTACCCTATAGTGCTGCATATCTAGTAACCAGTAGCAGTAAGAGAGCACTCATGTAGTACTATAGGATAAAGCATGGAGTGGAGATCAGGAGTGAGGCAGTGGCCTCGCGACTAAGGTGTGGTGAAATGGAAGAGAAGGGTTGTGGAGTACGTGAGGACAGGGATCTCTGCCACAGATGAGATCACCTCCTAGATCTGTCAGATCTGTGGAGATGGTCAGATCGGAGATCGGCAGATCCAGGGAAGATCCTGGGAAGATCCATAGATGGATTACATAACCACTGACCTGAAGATACTCATAAAGTATTGCTTGATCCTAGCATAGGGTTAATCCTGAATAGGAGTAGGATTCCCACGATCACATGATGTGAAAGTGGTAGTTGCGAGAGGTTCACAACAGATATTTCCCTACTTTCCATTTCTAGTACTTAAAGAACACAATTAATCTATCATTATTAATCTTGATTCTGTTATATGACTAGCAAACATAATAATCTCTAGCATGTGACCATAAGAGCTTTGAAGCATGTAATATAAACAGTTGCAGTTATGTAACTGGAAGCATATAATCATGTGAACAAGATGCCTTATCAGAAAAACCCTAGGCTAAGATTAAGTTCATTATATCAGAGAATTCCCCTGCACAGGTAATGGTTACATGATGTGGCAGATCTCAGATAAGATTAAAATCTTACCCAATAATATCTGATCTATGATCTAGATTAGAATCTGATCTGTGGCAGAGATTGTTATACATCTATTCTGATGCTCCTATCCATGATATGGACCAGTATGTGACAATAACAACAAACAACAATAAGAGGGCTTTTAAACTAGTGGCCCCAAACTAGGCAAATAAAGAAAGTACAAGGGTTATAAAGGTAACCTACAACTAGAAGGTAAGAAAAAGGGATAAGGGCCTTTCTGTAATCACTTGCATAGTAACTAGTGCAAGAAGGGAGTAAAGACACTAAATGTTACAGATGGTTAAGGCTGGATTGCCCCAAGTCTTTCCCTACCCTTTATATATTAGCAGCAAAGGTACACAGACCAGTACAGGAATAGTAACTACTATTTATAAGCCAATAGCAGTAAGTATGCATGCAGATAAATAAAGAAGCATGGAATGAAGGGTAGGAATGAGGTAGTTGCCTTGCAGATCAGAAATGGAAGAAAAGAAGCCATATCATAAGAATGTGGAGAAATGAAAGGAAAATATACAGCATTGGCAGATATGAATAAGGCCTGGCAACTATAAGGTCAAGGAGATCCCATCTGAATCTCTGCCACAGATCAGGTCCTAATCTAGATTAAGAGATCAGATTTCATTAGAGTTATAGATCTAAATCTTATCTTGAGATCTGCCATATTATGTGATTAATACTATATATGGGGAATATATTGATAAAGATCAAACCAATATCCAGAGTTAATCTTGTCTTGGCAAGCAAGTCTCATAGTTACATAACAAGACCATCAGTGTTTGCTAAGCACATAACAGAGATCCAAATAAGATCTTCTTGGCCATGTGGCAGCCATGCCTTTCTTATCTCTACCTTTCTATACCTTTTTTTTCATTTTTTTCATTTTTTAATGATATAATTTCTCTTTTCTTTTATTCTCTAGATATGCAAGACCACTGCTTCACTTTTTAGTTCTTCCCCATGCCCTTTCTCCCTTACTATATATATGTTATGCATCTATGTGCAACTATACTTTTACTTTACATGATTATGGGAGATATACTCCTTTTCAGGTAACTCTAACATAGGATCTGACTTTTTATAAGTATCTTCACAGTCAGTGGTCACATGACTTAGAATCTGGGATCTTCCTAGAATCTGCCCATAGATCTTCCCTTTTCAGATCTGAATACTATTATAACTCTGGATTTCAAAGACTATACCTAGACAATGAAAGCAAGGAGGAACATGGAAATAAACCCAAAAAGGAGGCTCTGAGAAAAGCAACCTAGAAGTGGAGTGACAAAGGAGGACTCAAAGAGACTCAGAGCACATGCAACTGAGGTTCTTAACCTGGAAAGGCCGGACTTCAAAGAAGTGCTTGAAGCAAAGTATGAAGTAATTAAATCTAAAGAGATTTGACTACCTATACCTGCCCCTTATATATGCCCAGGGTGGCATATAGACCAACTATACTAAGCCTACCCTAAGCTACTGCTAACTATGGACACCACTAGCAATAAAAGCACACTATTAAATAAGAGAGAAGAAAGCATGGAGTGAATATTGTTACAACTCTGGAAACCAGAGGCTACACCTAGACTATGGATTGGAGGAGGAGAAACACTGGAGAGAAAACTAATGGTGGCTCAGATAAGGAGCAACCAAGGAATGACCTAATGAGTGATGACGAGGAGGACTCGGATGAGATGCATGCTCGAACTTCCTAGATCCTATGCCTTGAAGGGCCTGGTTTCCTGAGAAGAGCTTTACTAAGCCTAAAGTGCCTAATGGACAAAGTGATAAAGTCTGAGGACTTTACCACCAAGTGCCTGGCCTTTATATACTACTCTAAGGAGTGCATGGATCATGTATCTACGTGCCTACCCTAAGGATGTATAGTAAGCTAGCCAATGGCAATACAGGTGTACTCATGTAGGCCATAAGGGAAGTGCATGGATCGGATATGAAGGATGAGGCAGTGGCCTCGTGTAAGATGTGGCAGAATGGAAAAGAAGGAGTTATAGTCACAATGAGGATGGAGATCTCAATCCACAGATGAGATCACCTTGCAGATCCATCAGATCCACGGAGATGGTCAAATCTGAGATCAGGGAGATCCTGGGAAGATCCTGGGGAGATCCATAGATGGATCACGTGACCACTAACCTTAGAGAATACTCATAAAGAAATACTAAGTCCTAGCTTAGGGTTTAGCCTGATAAGGGATGGGATTCCCACGATCACGTGAGAGTGAAAGTGGTAGTTGCATAGGTTCACAACAGATATGAAGGAGTAAGGCAACAGCCTCATGGATCAAGGATAAGAATGGAAGAGAAGGTAGAACTCATAATAGAATATTAGAGTTGAAACATGAGAATGGAGATCTCTGCCACAGATATAATGTGATGTAGATTCAAGATCTGTCAGATCCATGGAGATAGTATCACAATCTAGATAGGGGAGATCTATGCACAGATCCCATATCATGTGACCACTGACTGTAACAATACTCATGAATAGTCTAACCTCAAGTT